>CAIGRT010185245.1:0-13317 GCA_903798405.1 Fraxinus platypoda
TAGTGGAAATGTGGAAATTCTCATGTAATTCTTACTTTCAATCTTGAAACCAGCACATTTGAAGTTATGGATCTAAAGTTGTGCGCTTTGAAGTTATGTAGCAGAGAAAACTTGATATTTACATAATAAACTCGATATTTACTCGGCAAACTCAAAATTGCACAATAAACTTGATCTTGTTCGACATATTCGACTTTTGCATAGCAAACTCAAAATTTGACCGTAGTCACATATATTGGATCAATTGCACATGTGAGCATAACAACGTATGCTGGAATTTTTGCCAGGGACACATAAGGATGCATATTGAAAACTTTAATTGCTAATATGATTGTTATTCAAGCTCAATCTTCACTTCAAACTCGAATTGAACAATTTAAACAATCTAAAGAGATTGACTTTTTGTTTAATTTGGAGATGTTACAATATACGATTATTGGATCAACTATGTCGCAGTTTCTCCAAGTTAAAGTTTATGAAGACTTATCTCCTATCAACTATGTTACAAAATATATTGAATGTATCAGCCGTGTTATCAATTGAGAAATATATAGTTAAACGATTAGATTATTCAAACATGATTGATATTTATTCAATAAAATCAGAAGGCGAATAGTATTTAAGTGATTGCTTTGAACACTTCCAATCTTGTTATATCATTATAATATAAATATTTTGAATAATAGATCTTGTTTTTCATTTATATTAAGTTTTAAGTTAACAATTGTGTCGAACTCATATAGATGCGAAGAATGTGAATGCATACTATGATTGGACATCGATCGAGGCCCAATTTTGAAGTTTGTTTAAAGTCTCGAAAATCAGAGGTTCAACGCTTCTAGCATCTAGCTACTGCATGCTTGGCAAAGTTTAAATAACAAATTAAGCTCATCAAAACATAATTTTTTGTTTACACATTTCGTAAGATTCACAATTTAGTACCCACTTTTTATTTGCAGTTTATAAATATCTACACTTTTAGTAGGATCCACCATTTACTACTTTATTCTTATCGACTTACTTTTAAATAATGTAGTTGAAGTAATTCTAAGCATACTTTAACATGAATTTCTGGTCAAATTTCTTACTTGAAATGATGAATTCCAATACCTTTTATGCGGTTGAATCATCTTACATTTCAAAACTCCAAAATCTGTTTTTTCTTGTTCTCCAATGATCCCAATCCCGATCACAATGGAAGATGATTATTATCCACAATCTAAATGCTTAATTTTGTGAGTTTTAGTGACATATATGTGGTTCTAGGTACTTTTCAATTATTGTGTGGAAAAAATACATTTTCCATGAAAAATATTGGCAATCAAACGCACTCTTATTTTCTACCATTTTTTTCTCTATCTCCATTGCTAGACAAAAAATTAGAGGTTTTATGAGAGTTATGAGAGGTCATATGGAGTTGTAGATTTGAATTTCAAATACAAATCACTCCTTCCAACCCTTTTGATGTCTTGTGGGTTGGGTCACCCCACCTAAACGACCCATGACTCATATTTTCTAACATTAGTAATATTGAATAATAACTTTTCTAAGGATTATGTACTTATTGGCAAGTGATGGATTGTTTAATATGTTGAATTAATCTACTTGCACAATGAATTTGTACGAGAAGTTTGACAATGTGTGAAGTGTAAAGATCCTTGTCATTGATTTCAAAAACAGTTTTTCAAATCAATGGATATAATATCTGGCAACTCACATATTATCAAACTAGTTGTACAAGTAGCATTATTGTAATTTATTTTATTATCATGATAGGTTACAAAGTAGATTAGACAAACATCGTTGTGTATAACAATAAACTAATGTCCTAGGATAAAAAGAATGCGTCACACCACTTTTCGATGTATACTCGTAATGTTGATGGTGAATTTACTTTATATGTTGTTGCCCAGCAGGCCAACATGGGAAACCCTAATTCTCATACACAAAGTTACACCATGGATTAGTCATCGAGGAAAGGTGTAATTTTAATACAGAATTGTGTTTTAGTAAACGAGGAAATGTTGTTGGAATGTAAATGGAATTAACAATTATGAGTTATTTTTAGGAGAATTCCATGTCTAATTAATGATATTAATTTTAAAATGGGTTTAACAACCATTTTAATGGCCAATTACGAGTTATTTTTAGGAGAATCCCATGTCTAATTAATGATATTAATTTTAATAATATCAATTAGGTGGTAATTAATCCTTGCCAATACGAGCTATTATGTTGGCGAGACAGAGATTTGTGTCAACTAGAATAAAGAGCTGCTTGTTTCGGATTGAAATCAAATTTTAATTTAAGTCAAAGTCAAAATTCAATATTAATCACATTTTTCATGGGTCCCACAACTTTTCAACCACACATTTCAAAAACTTCTATCACAATTACTAAAAATCTAATTTTAATTCATACCAAACATCCACTAAGTACAAAAGTGTGATAGTTGAAAAGTGTGTTGTCTTTGATTTTAATTTCTATCCTGCAAGTAGACGGTATATTAAAAAACTAATAAGGTGGGCGTGAGTCCAATTATTGATCTCACGAAGACTAATCTAGTTTCAGCCTTTGTTTGGAGCTCATTCTTCAACTTCAAAGTAGAAAAAAAATAATCGTTGGTTGAGAAAGTGGGACCCACCTGTGAGACAAACGGTAAAAAATGATGGCTGTATTTGAAGTGTAACGGTCAAAGAATGTATTGGTGGAAGAATGAGCTCCAAGCAGGGGCTCAATATTTAAATCCAAGCATAATCGAATAACACACAATTAAATAGATAAAATAGATTGTATTTACTTATTAATTCTAAGAGTAACTTACTTAACTATGTAACTAATCTAATACTCCTACATTCATCCATCTTAAAATCAATTCCACAATTTGACAACATTTATTTAGACTTGAAAATAAATGTTTCTATCTTGTTCAATAATCTCTTCCATGTAGAACCATATATCCTCACCACGTCTCGATAATATCCCAAATGCTAACATGTAAAAATGCTTTCAATTACAAGAACATTTATTAAATCATGCAAAACATAGACAATTTCCCTAACATCTAAATGACCTTATAAAAATTGCTAATTGTGCTAATTATTATTCTTTCTCCCGAATGTCAATAGAAATCATAAACTTAATCAATTAGTGATAAGTTAATTGAAAAATATTAAACTCCTAAAAATCATTCAAATCAAACAAACATTTAAAATGTTAAAATTCCGAATTTAACATAGAAATATCAAAATATAGGGTTCAATGTTATCCTAGCATCTATACAACTAGCCAAACATTATAATAATACAAAATACAAATTGATTTGATACAACACCACCAGGATTGAGGTTTGGGAAGAAAGATGGAAAATAATCTTGAATCTTGAATTCTTTCAGCGGTTCTTGATCAATCTCTTGATATCTTCTTCAACTCAAGCCATTGTTATACGAAAAATGTCGTCTTGGTATTTTGTATCAAAAGCTTCTTCAAACCTTTGAATGAATATCTCAATCTTGTATCTTTTGATAAAACTAATAATTTTTTTCATTTATTGAAAAATTAATAACCTCTCTAAAATAATATTTTTCTTGACTTGAATATTATTTTTTGAGCATCGTATCTCGGAAGATAGACATCCAACGATCATGTGGGCATCATTGTAGGGGTAGAAATTCTTAGCAGTCACTTTTCAAGTTTCTTGTTTTGATTATATAAGTCAATTTTAATTTCTAATTCAAATACGTCTTGTCGTTAGTTGGTGAAGGTGGCTTGTTTTCTTCTCCATCGTCTAATTTAATAATAAATATAGTAATATTACGTTATTATAGCCTTTTTGTTTTTTGTTTTTTTTTGGACTGCGTAATTACTTATGGTAATGGATTGTTTACTAAGACCAATATATGTATAGCTCAAGCTCTAGTTGGAAACTGAACTCGGTCCAAACTTATATACATGATTAACTGAATAATTAACTGTGTACACTCATTCAAAATTTCTATTAGAATAATGGGGGGTGCACCTATGAAGAAACAGTATAATAGCATGTAAGTTAAGTTGAACCAAGTAGTGCTCAACATGATCATTAAACAAAAATAAGCTAAAATCTTGTCAAATGAAATGGTCAATTTTGTTCAATATCATGTACCATACATGCCCTAAATGTCCGATGATGGATTCTTATTCTGTCACGATCTCTTTGACAGCTAGGGGTTCATACCATTGAGGGCCAAATCCAGCAGCTTGTCTTGCTGTCTCATTAAAAGGTGGCTTCAATGGCCCTCTGAAGTAAGCCCTTACAATTGTATGGAACCTCTTAATCACTTTATCATATATATCCTTCTCAATTTCACCTTGTTGGAATTTACTTACTTCGGAAACAAGGGATCCACAAGCAGCCTCATCTCCATTTTTCGACCTCAAGCAAAGATATTGAAACCACTTGACTCCTGCAGCACAGTGGGTAATCTCTTCTGGATAAACCACCCTCTCCAATAATTCAGCTGTCTTGTCGTCACCTCCTTTACGGAAACGAGATATAGTCGTTGGCAGCACATCGAGTCCTCTAGCCTGGGAATCGATAACGTTCAAATTTTCATTAAATTGTCATATTTTGCTCATGGAAATCCTCACTTCAAATTTCTTGGCACAGCCCCAAATTGGAAGACAAAATCAAGCTTTATAAAGTTGAACATCTTGGGGATATGGGATGATTTAATATAGATTTAGAAAGTTTCCATCATTGGTGACTGATTTTGCAGCTTTAATGAAAGGTTGAGGGCCAACTTGCTACTTGGGGAAATAGGTTGGTGACCAATAGTGCAATTTTCACATTTACTTAAAATCATCCTTACATTTTCTTTTTTCAACTACAAAATAAATAAGAATACCTCATGAACGCAATGTTCAATAGCTAAGCGTGCCAGCAAGTCCTTCGAAGTAACCGTAGCTGAATCCCATAGTCCATCGTGAGCAGGTAATGCTCCATAGAAAGATCCTAATTCCTTAAGCCTTGCTGCAAGCAGAGAGAAGTGACGACCTTCATCTTGCGCCACCTTTACAAAATCCGTGAAAAAATCTCTAGGCATGGAGTCCTGCTTACCAAAACGAGCAATTATATCCTGTCAAAGACAAGAAAAGACTGATTAAGGAACACGAGGCAGGAAATGATTACATAAATTGCACATTCAATGGTTTGAATATGTCAACTTTCGAAGACCAAAGAAAGAGAGAAGTATTTTGGTTTGAACTATAATAGAGAGGAAGACATAGCATGAAAATGTCACAAGATAACACACATTATTGCTGATTAATATAAGGAGGTTGTTCTAATCACATCCCATGGCTGTAGATATGATATCTTTGAGAACTTCCTAAAGTAAAACCAAGGAGGGATTAGAAGATTTCCCAGACACCTCTTCATAAGTTCATGATCCTGAATTCAAGTTTATTACTCTTTGGCTACGCTACCACCCAAGGTACAGGTATTCATTGGAAATACAGACCCTTGGTCATCGAACAACTCCTGGTCTTCCTTTCAGACCTTACAAAATCTCTCAACTAGATTATTCATGTTACAATTTACAAATATAAAGTATTGGGTTAACTTTGATTTAGTTTCAAAAAATATATTATTTAAGTACTAAAAATAATTCATCTCGGTATTCTGAATCAGAAGACTACCTTTGATCTTTATTTTAAGCAACAACTATTGCTTACATAAAAGGATAGATTGGGAAAAGCCAAAAGGAAAGAGAAAGAGATCACACACTCTTTCTCCCCACTGGGAGATTTGGTTGTGGTGGCTGGGTTTTGGTAGCAGTGGTATTGATTGGTGTGATCCCTAAATTGCATTTTATTGTTCAGTGACATTTCTTAATGTAAATAAGGAAGAAATCTTTGAAGATTTTAATTTTTTTTCCTTTGCATGAAAAAATTAAAATGGCAATTGCTGTCTTCAAATTTTAGGTACTATGTTGAAGGGTTTTCCATTTCCTGATCATTTTCTCTTTGGTTTATGCCTGCAGTTTCCATACTCAAAATTATTATTTCAATTGTTTTGGCCCTATAAGAGTTCTTATTTATTTAGTTTTCTATTTTAAGAGGGCGAACATGGTGGATTAGGGTTGGCACTTGGCAATGGGATAGTAGTGATGATATGAGGTGTGAACAAGAGAGATTGGCTTTCTTTGTTCTTATTCCTTCTTATTTTAGGCATGTGTCTTGTCATATTTCTCTGTTAGGACAAATATCCCTTTATCCCTTATAATTGCCATGTACTTGGCTATCTAACAATGTCCATCTGGATCTACTAGCTAATTAGGATGCAAAAATTGGTACAGTGTTGAAGGTTTTGCAGGGAAATTAAAAGACATGAAAGTCAAGAGTAAATTGGTACCTTATGAAGAGTTTAAGGGGCAAAAGAATTTTTTACTTGTATAACTCCAGAAAAATAATACAAATACATTGTACACGTAGACAATATAATTGTTCTTCCCTACTAAATCCATCCATCTATTCTGTTCGCTTCAACATAAATGTCTTATTTGCTTAACAAAGCTAGTCATTGTTTTGTTACGAAACGCTTAAAGCAACGAGTAATCACATAACACTTTCATTTCATATAGTAACTAAATGAGGCAGCAATTTGGGCTGTGCGTTAGCATGTGTAAGCTGTGGTGGTGGGGTGAGGGACCAAAAAATAGAGGAAAGGAAAGGGTACCCAAGACAAATCAATAGCCCAGCTCTCAGTATGCACAAGACTGTGCACAATAGACTGTCTACTCTGCAAACTCCCAGCTTTCCCCAGCTTCGGCATCTTACTCGGCGACACCAACTTCACCTGTGTGCATTACCATAAACAAATTTCCAACATGAGCAAAAACACCAGTGAGACATTTTATCAAACAGTTAGATTACAACGGAATGAAGTTATTCATTACTTACATTTGAGAGCCGGGAAGGCCGATCAGGCACAACAATATCTACTGAATCATCGTATGGACGAACTATGTGGCCCTGTAGCCATTTGTTTGCAACTTCATCACCAAGCCTGGCTTTCTCAAATGGGTCATCGGTGTGTAGTACTCTAAGTGCCGCTTCCACTAAAGTTTCTCCATTGCTGCTGCTCATTTCTCTCTCTTCGCTTCTTTCTCTGAATTTCAAATACGAAGAGATGGAAAAAAAGTTCAAAATTTTCAGGCGATTCTTGTTAAAGAGTGAAGAGAATGAATTTTCAGGCAATTTCAGTTCTCGTAGAAATGTGGGATATCTCACAAGATGTCAATGGACCGAGCTGCTCGGTCTACAGGCGAGAGCAGTAGAGTAGTAGTCAACTTGTTTGGAGAGCTTTCCCTATAAGCTTGCTTGTGGGTGGGGCAAGTCGAGCCGACTTGCAAGTCCCTAGTTCCATGAACAAATATTTTTTAGGGAAAATTGTAGTCAAGATACCAAACTCTTGTTTAATTGTAGACTTTGCTCAAATCTTTCATTTGTGTCATACATGGTACCAAACATTTAAAAAACTTGCACCCGAGTCCAAATGGATGTGAACTGTTAGTTTGACCGATAGTTGACCAAAGAATTGACATTGACCATAATTTTGACTAATTTTAAAAGGATAAAATGATAATTTTACATTTTTTATAATAAAAAAATTAAAATAAAAAAATTCAAACCACACATACCCACCCCATCCAAACCTAAAACTGTGTTATCGCCTTCACCTTTCCCACTCACACCCCCAAATCAAAATCAGAAAATTCATCGGCTCCCGTCGGCCCCCTACTTTTAAGCATTTACCTCCATCTCACTCAACCTATCAACATCCTTATCCTCGTTCGTCTTAATATTATCCCAACCCATATTCAACATCGAAATATCAATCCTCGCTCGCCGTTTCCGCTTCAAAACCATCACCTTCGATAACCCATCTTCTTCTCCATCTTCATTTTAATTGTTCAATGATTTTTTGATAGCAAAAGGCAACGGCGAAAGAGACAACAGAGGAGGTGACAGTAGCGGAGATAGGGGGTGGGCTGTCCAAGCCCAGCTTTTGTAAAAAAAAAAAAAAAATGGTTAAAGTCCATTTTTTTCCACTGTCCAACCCAGTAGCCCACTGTCCAACCCAGTAGCCCACCGTACCCTTCATTCCTGGCTCCGCCCCTGGGAGGTGAGGTGGCAGGCTTGCAGAAAATCGACTATAATCTATTTGAGGATGGAGTAAACATCTGAGAGTTTGATGCTGCCGCTATAGCAAAAGACATAATGTGATTATGTTTTACTCTTTTCGTTCTATTATTTGTCAATTGCTAATTCTTCTCTTTGTTAAATCAAAACCAATTTTTTGATGGAGAAGAAGGGTTTGCACTTGGGGGTTTATATAGACGTGAAGATGTAAAGTGTGGGAAGGGGCCGGTGAATTTTCTGATTTTGATTTTGGGGTGGGAATGGGAAAGGTTAAGGAGATAACATAGTTTTAGGTTTGGGTGGGGTGGGTAGGTGTGGTTTGGATTTTTTTATTTTAATTATTTAATTATAGAAAATGTAAAGTTACCATTTTATCCATTTGGACTCTGGGTGCGAATTTTTTAAAAGTTTGGACAAAGTCTGCAACTAAATAAAAGATTCAGTATCATGGCTACAATTTTTCCTATTTTTTATGTCAAGTTGAAATTATGTAAAGGGTAAACTTAAAAAGATTATTCTTGTTGTACATAATGTATGTACATAATAGTGTACATAACTTTCACATGGGATGTGACCCACACTGCTCCATCTCCGACGCTAATGTACGTATATTTTTTTTTAGTTTTGTACACAGAGTTTGGGAGTGATTTTTTTTTTCATGGTGTTGTACATGGATTATTGTGAATTTTTGTGTGATATGAATTTAAGTTTTGTTTATCCACTTACTTTTTTAAAAATTTCATCTCCCCGGTGTATTTTTCTGTGTTCGCACTGAATAATATGGTTTATGTTTGGTTTTCATTTAGACACAGAATATCGAATAGTTTAATGTCTTGTTTTAGAAGTAGAATTGTTGGTTAATGTTAGTTATCGAACTCTTTCTTTAATGTCTTCTTTTATAAATTAGAATTGTTAAATGTCTTCGTTCTTTGACGTGGATTTTGAGGTTGAATAATGGTTTTTGACATGGATGATTAGATTTAGGGTTTACTGTAATTGGACACTAATAATGGTTGATGTGGGATTTTGTAAATCAATTGCATTCATGTCCGTTTATTTGTGTGTTCAGCAATTATCGACTAGAATGAGAGGAAGGAATTATGAAATTTGTCACGGTTGCAGAAGCAACACTCACTACTTTGGACAATGCCAAACAAAATGTCGATGCCCTTGGTGTTAACACCAATATCGAAAATATTTAGAGGTCGAACGGGATACTAGTAACAAATGGCGATTGTTCTTCACTTATGGTAATGATTGTGGATATTTCAACTAGGTGAAAGAAGAAGATTTAATTAAGAAATCGAGATCCGTTAATGAAGCGGTGAATGATGAGCCCAATGAGGAAGATGAAGAGTTGCCAAGAATCTTTGACAGACTAGCTCGAATTAGCCAGAAATGAAACGTCGACATATCAATACACTTGACTTTCCGCAATGGAAAGGGAATTGCGAAGTGTGATGGGAAATGAAAGGGTTCGACTTGAACGGGTAATTATGTTTGTGGTAGATAGACTGCAATGATGTCAATTTGAATTTACTATATGGTTTATCGTAACGTATGAACAATTTGGTCATTATAGGCTATAAGATGTATGGTTAATTTTGTCAAAATTGCTTGATCGTTCAACATGTGATGGTTATTAGGTTCGCTGTAATATATTATCATNTAAGATGTATGGTTAATTTTGTCAAAATTGCTTGATCGTTCAACATGTGATGGTTATTAGGTTCGCTGTAATATATTATCATGCTGGAAGGTAGGGGGGACAGTCTTTCGGTCTTTAAATTTTATGGTCACTAGAAGTTTATGATATACTCATTTTTGTTTTTGTTTGCAAACATCCCGTCTGAATTCTTTAAAAAAAAAAAAAAAAGAGAGAGAGAGAGAGAGAGCGGAGAATAACATAGGTTTGAGAATGGCAAGTCATTTGAAGAGCAAGTGAAGCTAGTTTCAACACAGTTTCTAACTTTAAAAAAGTTGATTTTACTTTTGATTTTGTTTCCAACAAATAGCACACCAATACGTAATGCAGTTTAGAATAATTGACATTCCTCCAAAATGCCTAACAAAATAGTTGAACTGAATACATCACATACTTATGAATTCTCTGCATGTTGCATGAGACGATGCCGCTTGTATGAATGGTTAGCAAGTGAAGTGATACAAGCATATAGTGACACCAACTTCCAAAGTACACGGTGTTGTTCTTACAATATGAAGCAGACATGTATATTCAACATGTAGACCTCCAATCCATTCCCCTGTTTACATGTGCACTAATACAAATAACATCACTATCATTACCTACAAATACTAAGATTTCCTACTTTTAAGTGGTGACTACTAGTACTACTAAAAGCAATGATACAAAACAATAAAGTTTAACTTCATTTACACAGGTTTATATGGATCCCTGCGAGAATCACAAGCCTATGCCACCTTGTTCACGTAAATGTTAATAGTAGTATGGCATGACATGACCTAGGTTAGAAGATGAAAATTACAACATGTTTAAATGAAATTATCATACATAAATACCTAACAAACCCGAACAATGTATTTACCTTGAGTATTGACTATAACATTTGTAGGCGGCGGACGGACGAAAGTTGAGTACGGCAAGTGTTGTGTGATGGTTTGACTGGCATTGTAACCTTGCATGAAATAACTTCATGTTTAACACCTTTAACCAATTAAATGAATTAACTAACCAATAGGTGTTGTGAATATGATAATGGTGACGGCATACAACATTGTGGTAGTTGAGATGCTTGGACGTTGGTTGCTTCCTCTTTTGTAGTACTAGACTTAGCTCTCAGCCTCTTTCCCTTGTTTGACACTGAAGTGGCATGTATATTCATAGATGAAAATCATTATTTGGCTTCAAATTCCCAATACATTAAGAAGGTAATTGTGAAAAATACATTTACTATCTTCGAAGTGGACTCTAATGGGCTTTTTCGCCGAAGTTTCCTTGGCTCGCCCTTTCGGTTTCAAGATATATAGGATCTAATATGTTGATGCTGCTAGTATTTTGTGAATCTTAACAAGCAGTGGCCAAGTTTGTATTATTCTGCGAACAGACAGTGCTTTCGATACTCGACTTTGACATTCGCAAATATGCTACTTACGATTTTATCCAAACCATTATAGTACGTGTCAACCTTTCGTCATCTGCCGTAAGGTCTGCCACCTTCGAAAAAGCCTGACGCATACCGTCATATCTCAACTGTTTAGGGGTACTCACCAATCTGTCGTAATTCACTGCGACCCTCGTGTGTGCTCTACTGACATCTCTCATCCATCTATTTAGTATATACATATCCGGCATTAACTTTGCGATCACATGCCTACAAATTATTCCTCTAAACTCGAACAAGTGGCAGCTACAAATCAATTCTCATCTCCCTTCGAAATGATACTCAAAAAGTTTTCTTCTTCCGCTGCTCGTGATATAAGACATGCTTCTGCACATCGTAAGTCATCCAAAAACAGTTATTGTTATTTTCAGATATGTCGTAGCAATATACCTTCTCAATTAACTCTTGTCGAACTTCTTTGAACTTTGAAATGGTATAAACTGTTTGAATTGCTTTTCTATTTCAAAAGATGTTGCACAAGGTACCATTTGGGAGAAGGACTTGAAATCGGCATGAAACTCCTTCTCAACCTTATTTCTCATTGCTTTTCATATACGACGAACTGCTTCAACAAGGTCTTTGAATGCACATATCCATCAAAAAATGCATCCATACTCTCACTTCATTGGGCTGTGAACATCCATGTCCAAAACATGGTCTTCAAATAACTTGGAACCCAACAATCCCCATTCTCGTACGACCCCGATAACCAATCATTATCATACAAGTCATACATATCCAGCATCAACCTCCAACATTCTTTGAATTCTTCAACAATCTCTGAATCATATACCAATTCATGTATAGTAGAAAATATCTAGCTTTTCTGAATGTGGTTACCAAACTTTTCTAGCAACTTCTTCATAATGTGCCACAAACACCATCTATATTTTGTCTTCAGAAAACAATCTCAATTGCATTTTGCATTGCCCGATCTCGATCAGTAATGATTCCATTGAGAGCTTCACCATGTATGCATTCAAGCCATGTCCTGAACAATCACACAAAGTCCTTGTGTCCTCATTCTGTAAAAAACCACAACCAATCAATGTAGATTATCCATGATGATTCACCCCAACAAAGGGGGCAAAGCGTCGTACTTATTAATGAGATACGTAGGATCAAAAGTGACAACATCACCGAACTCTTTGTAAGATTGCCTACATCTGTTATCTATTCAGAAAACATTCTTTAGTCTTGACTTATTGTCTAAATTCATACTGAAGTAAAATCCAGAGCACCGTGCTTGCATCTTTGAAAAGTATGCCTGTATTGCGTTGACATCTCCTTCTCCAAGGCGTAATCGTCTCACCTATTCAATATAGATCCAAAATACGAATTCCCATCATAGACCTCACGTCATCGATTTGATAATGTTATGTCATGTGCAATTCTGAACAATACAAAGTACCGAAATCGTTACATGACTCCTTGACAACATAAATAAAGTTGTGCCATCTCATCCATTCACACCACTTTTTCTATGGCAGCATCACAAGTGTTACATTGACTCATTGACAACATCTTGACAAGGATCAGAAGCTAGTGTTTTTATGCTAGATGATGTTAGAGGAGATGTAGAATGATGAATAACATTCCAAATGCTCGTTGATTCGTTAGATTATCAAAAATTGAGAAAATCTCTGTCTCAACACAATATTTTTAATTCAAAAACCAATGCTTTAGCTTCAAAATTTGCTCTTAAATTTAAAGGAATTACAAATCTGCCTCGTGAGTTATTTCTCTTAACATTGATGCACTTACCAAGAAGATGAAAATTGTGACCAGGTCAAAATCATCATAAATGCTACCATCTATCTATAATATATTAAATATCGCATGAAGTGAGAATCATTTTTTGGACGATTTTAGCCCTATTACAATTTAATTATTTCAATAGTACCTTACTTTTCAATACATATTTAATAGAATATTAATTATTAAACATGTACGCAAATAAATAATTGAATTGTATGAAAACAATCAAATT
>CAIGRT010185262.1:0-25682 GCA_903798405.1 Fraxinus platypoda
TTAGCTCAAAAGGGAATTCAGCCACTTCTTGATCTAGTTTTCTGTATTAATATTGGTGTCGTGACAAGTCTATACCAACTTTGAATGATTGTCGACCTAGAGATTCACTAGTGTATAAGTTCGTGAAAAGGGTTGGACGAGTGGGATGAAGGAGAGAGACATCCCCAATTTATTAATTGAAATTGAAATTTATTCTATTCTTATTTGAACATTAATCGACAAAAATAAGAAATAAATTCAATGGGCAATCATAAAAAGTTTTAACTCTTTTAACGCAACTCAAAACTCATAAATGCAAAAATAAACCAAGTGAAAATTAGAGTGTTTCAGAGAAAGAAGTCATAAATTCCATAATTCACTATATTTTGGAGGAGAAAACAGAGAAATTACTTATCTTGCGAGGACCAAAATGAAAGAAACTAACCTTCAGAGGGATCAAATTGACAGGAACCATATTAAATAGTAACATAGGGGCAATAATAAAATAAGATAATACATGATCTATGCGCCAAAAAAAAAAAAAAAAAACACACTCATTATTTATAAAATAAATCGCGCCCAAATTCTGCAAATAATCTTTCTCCGAAAAAACCTAATTCATGATGCTGGATGAAGCTCAAATGCTGGAATTAGCTCACTGCTCGTTGGCGAATTTGTTTAATTCCTATTCGTTGCGCTTTCAGTTTCATCAATTGTTTTGATTATCGGTATGTAAGTATATTTTTAGTTTAATTTTGTTAAATTTACTATTTATTGTTATCTAATTCTGATTCAATCGAAAATATAGGTTAAGCTTGATCGAATTAAGCCCTGAATTGTTTTTCCCCAATTTGATGAAACCCTAGCATTGCCCAATTCGGATGACTTCCATCTCAAAGTTTGTCTTGATGAAATCCTGATGTAGTTTTTTAGCTTGATCATTTGATTGCACGTGAAATTGGAGCCTGTATGTGAATTTATGCTTGTGATCATGAAAATCCCAAAATGGATAGTCCTAGAATTTAATTTTCTTGTTTAGTTAAAGCTGAAATGTGAGTAGGAGGAAAATTTGGATTTGTGGACGATTTTTCTATTCCTTTTGAATTTGTCTGTTTTTGTTATTCATTAAATGCTGCTTAGTTTGCTAAAAAGCGGATTCGGACCTGAGCAGCTAAGTAAAATGAAATACTATTTTGCTCTTTCTACAAAATAAATTCCTTAAGTCAAAGTTAACAAGTAAATGCGGTGTATTTATTGAATAAATCGAATGGCATTTAGTAAATAGGAACCTCGAGGCTGATCAAGTAAAACATTTTTTGCCTCTTGATATTATGAGAACAAGTTTTAATCTTATTTATGCTCCTGGTTTGTTGGACATTACTAGGGAAAAAGATCACCATGGACCGTGATTATTTTATAGTTTTTTCGGTTTAACTTTGTTTTAAGTGTACCAAATTCACAAAATAAGTAGGTAATAGGCATTAGTCTCTGTTTCATAATGATTGGTCGTCTCCCGTTTTGGGTTGTACCATAAAACTGTCCACTTCCCCATTACTTCCCTCACCCTAATTTCCAAAGATAGCCCTTGTGAAAATGACATTGTTTATCCCTAATACTCCTTTCGACCAGAAAAGAAAACATAATCTTTTTATTCGAACCCCCGAACTGCAACCTCCTCTTCATCTGTTTACCTTCTCAGCAGAACATACAGTAAAACACTGGTGCAACCCACTGTCCTTTTTTCCCATCCTTCTCAACCTTCTTTCCCACCAAGCATTACCCCCCAAATAAGTCGCCAGCCGGCCCCTGCAGAGACGTCATTATCATTAGCTATTCATTATTTTTTTTAGAGACATATCTTTCCTGAATGTTTGTCTGTTGGCTCATGACTCATTCACACGTTAACTTTGCGATATTTTCACATTGTATCTGTTAAACTGATCTTTCATTTTTTTTATTCTCTTTTTTAATTTCAGTGCAGGTGTTCTGGCTAGTTTAGACAACGTGGGTGTTGTTATGATGGGACATGACTGATTATGATGCCTCATTCCAACTACTTTACTATGTTTTTGTTCTCTAGATAGTGAAACTCTGATTATTCTTATTATTTACTTATTGAGTTACAAGGTGAAGATGAATTTGCAAGCACACCCTTCAGACCAGATCTCAGAACAGGCACTTAACCAAGCTGGTACTTTGTTGAATGGGATACCCCAGCAAAGTATTGCTCTGCCTAGTCAGATGCAAAATCCTAGTATGCATCGTCGTGTGCAGAGCATGGACCCTGAATATATTGAAGCACGGAGGTTTATGACAGAAAAGATGTAATACTCTTTCTTATCTATGTCAATAAGAGATGTTCTTTTTACTGTTGTTTGTACTGATTAATTTCTTTTGATGGATTGGACGATAGCGGTGGTTAATAAGATTGATAGATATTACTACATGCTTTGTAGTTTTGGCCCTTATCGAAGTCTAATGTGTTGGATTTGTGGTCTGCTCCTAAAAAAGTTCCATATACGTTAACATAGATTCACTATAATTTATTGGCTTGATTATTTGGAACCATTGTTCTGCTCCTTTTAGTAATTCTCTTTTATAGATGATAATCAATTCTTTCACGATTCAGATTAAGAGCTTGTTTGGGAGAGATTTTTCCAAGTGAACAATGTTTTCTGTGTGATTGAAAATGATTTTGGGGAAAAATGATTTTCAAAAATCTCTCCTAAACAAGCTCGAAGAGAATGAAACAATAAGGCAACTTTCTAAATCAATGTTTTTTAAGTAGGTAGGTGGTGTCTAACTTGTAACACCGAAGTCCTGAATAGCTTCTCAGTGATTGGAAACAAGCTCTCTTCTTTTCTCAAGAAAATCACCAATTTACTGTAAAACAAAATTCGCTTCTTGACCTAGATGTAAGCCCCTATTTGTCTCCCATTATTCAAAACTCTTTTTTCTATATACTTATTTTCAACCACGCATTCATACAATAAAATATTCTACACGTAAACCTAAAACTTTTCCCTACTTTTTAACCTCACATTCTCCAAATATTCACTATTCAAAACAATGTTTTCCAAAAAAATGGCCACCAAACAGCGGCATAGTGTGGTCAATAACCTTTATCATGATACATGGGTAGTTTTGACATGTTTATCTTTACCTTTTGTATAATGGCTTGTGAACTGTAATAAGGAAAGTTGGTCGACTTCATTTTTATGTTGTGTTGTATAAAACCATATTATGTCTCCCTAATAGTGAGCTGGAATGAGGAAAACCAGTCAGCGTCTTTACTTCATTGTGGTGGCTAATTATAGAAACTAAATAATCTCTCAATAAGAAATTTGTATTCTTAGAAAAATGTCATTATTCTTTCTCTTTTATAGCAAATTTATTTAATTTGTACAATTTTATGATCTTTTGTTGGATGTCAAAGGATTCTCTTATAATTATGATTTTTTTAATATGATTTTCACATACATCAATCTCAAGGTAACTGGGTCATTACTTACATGGCAATTGCTAGTTACATTTTGTCTTTTGAATTGGACACAAAAGTACACTTCCCAGGAGATTGCATAATTTTCATATGGGTTTTACTGCCTTTTTTTAGCATTGTGTTTTAATATTTTTCTGTATGTATGTATCCTATTCTTCCTCTTCTATTCTGGTCTTGATGAACATTTTTGTTAAAGCCCATGTTCTTCTAATTCCATTTGTAGTTTTGTTTTAATTGTACAAAATTATTTTTGTCAGTGCTCCTGATTGGGATCAGATATAATATACTGATGAAAATTCTGAATTTCCTTTTCTCCAGAATTGAATATCTCATGCAGCGGAGGCAACAATCTCATGAGTTAACCAGTAAAAATATTTTGGACCTAGCAAGGCGCTTAGAAGAGGGTATATTCAGGATTGCTATGTCCAAGGTTTGTGTAGTTCTATTTTGTTTCTTCATACAATTTTCTTACTATCATGTTGTGTAAAGTTTGATGAACATGATCCCAAGATAAAAAGGATAATACCTCGTATCAAAGATAAATAGACACTGCATAACATTCTACATGAGCTATATTCTTTCTGGTAATAGCTGACAAGGAACTTCTATTGTTGTTTTTAAAAAAGCATATTATGGAGCTTCTTATATTAGTGAAGTTATTGATTGGCTACCATGTACTTATGTCCGTATCTTATCTCCCTACTTTTCTTGCTCTATCAGGAGGAGTATCTAAACCTTGCAACCTTGGAAAGACGTTTGCAACTTGTTATTAAAGGACCATCAACTACTAATCACAACCAGCAATTTTCACAAGTTAATACACCGTCTTCCATGGGTACAATGATTCCAACTCCTGGATTGCCCCAAACTGGTAATTCAAGCCTGATAAGAATCTCATCTGTGGGTAGCTCTGTTGTTGGTAACAGTAGTTCTAAAACAATTGCATATTCCACTGTCAATTCTGGAAACTTGGACCTTTTGGGAGTGTGTCCGGTGGTTCTTTTAGTTCTTCTAATGGTACTTAAAGGCTCTTGATCTATGGTAATGACTAAAGCTATATACTTACCTTTTTCACTTCTCTCTCACAAGATATTTCTCTGCAGGTGCTTTAGCTAATGGATATCAACCATCATCATTGGGGGGTTCAGTTAACTCTGTTGGCAATAACACTGCGACATCTTTGAGTGTTCAGAGAATGACAAGCCAAATGATTCCCACTCCTGGATTTTCTAGTTCAGATAACAATGATATAAATAGTAATGCTAATAATCAGTCTCTGATAAAAATGGAGTCCTCTAATAATATGGTTGCATTTCCAGCTTTTGAATCCACTAATGTATCACAGCCAATGTTGCAAATGCAGCGAGTTGGTGGTCAAAATAGTCGTATTCTGCATAATATCGGTGGCCACATGGGTGGACTTAGGTCTACATTGCAGCAAAAATCATATGTTCCAACAAACGGGCCCTTAGATGGGGAGTTGGGGATGATGGGAAACAATATGTGTGTGATGAACGGTCCAGCTGCTTCTGAGGGATATTTAACAGGAACAATATATGGCAACTCCCCCAAACCCTTGCAACAACATTTCGATCAACATCAACAGTCAGCAATGCAGGGTACTTAAACTTTCATCTCCCTCCTCTCTCTCCTCTCTTACTATATCTGACTCTCTCCAAATTTGTTCCAAACATTTACGTTGTATTTTGGGAAATATGAAGAATGTGATATCTCTATTTCCTTCTACTTGTGTTCTCACTGCAAATAACCCACTTTATAGGTGATAGATATGGAATTGGAAAAGCTGAGGCTTCAGGTTCTGGTAATATACTTTCTCCTGTAACCTCTGTTGGGTCAGTGATGAACAGTCAGAGCTCGACTGCTGTATCCTTGCAGTCCATCCCCAAAACAAACTCTCATTTGATGATCAATCGTTCAAATATGCAATCTACTCTACACACAAGTATGAAGACACAATCATTTGATCAATCTGACAAGATGAATTTCCAATCGCAGCATTCAGCTAGAGAAATTCTTGTACAATCTCATCAACAACAATATCAACAACCATCTCACCATTTTCAGCAGCAGAAATTTGGTCAACATCAACTCCAGCAAAAGCAGAAAATTCAGAATCACCAGCTTTTAACGAATGACACATTAGGACAGTCTCAGCCATCGTGTAGTGTAGGCGTTGAAGGAAAGATCGAGCCTGGAATAAAGCATCAAGAGGAAAGTCTGCACTTGCAAGTCTCTAAGACATTCCAGTTTTCTGATCTGGAGAATCAGTTCCCACAGAATGCTATGGAAGGCCATTCTGGAGGTACTTCACATCTGTCTTACCAACAAGATATGTGTTCATCTCGTACTCAAACTTCAGATCAGATGCAACAGCTGTTGCATCTGCAGCAATCTGCTGCTAACACTCAAAACGGTTTTAACATCCTTTCTGGTGGCATCCATATGGATGCAGCACCACGAGATCAATGTTACCCCAAGTCTCAAGATGTGTCTCACGTATCAAGGAGAGCCCAAGACGATCAAAATGTGCATGGTGAATTTCACCACAGAATAACTGGGAACGATATTGCTCAGAGGAATAATTTATCTTCAGAAGAATCTATGATTGGACAATCTGATGCTACTAAATCTCCAAATCCTCCCAATTCTACTGGCACTGTACGTAGATCTAGTAGCCTTAATCGTGAACAGCAATTCAAGAACCAACGAAGATGGTTGTTGTATTTGCGACATGCTCGTACTTGCTATGCTCCAGAAGGCAATTGTCAAGATCCTAATTGCATTACGGCTCAAAAATTGTTGAGTCATATAGAAAGATGCAATATACTTGAATGTTTGTATCCTCGTTGCTGCCGTATGAAGGTTTTAATTAATCACCATAGGATCTGTAGGGAAACAAGTTGTCCTGTTTGCATTCCTGTTAAGAATTTTCTGCAGTTACATCTAAAGGCATTTGCAGATTCTGATTTTACTTCGAATGGAAACCGTAAATCCTATAATTTAGCTGAAAATGATGGTGGGTTGGCACTCAAGACTAGTCCAGTTATAACTGAAACTCCAGAAGACTTACAGCCTTCTGTTAAACGGTTGAAGATTGAAAATACCTCCTTACCCATTCCGTCTGAAAGTGAAAGCTCGGTTATACCAATTCCTGCTGTAAATGAACCTGACCCCCTCTCTGATGCACAACATGATGTTTCTCACATGCCAATGGAATCCGATGACACAGGAGTAAAGACGGAAATTCCTGTAAGTGTTGGACAGTTAAGTTCTAAGACTAAGAGTATTGAGATGGTAAAGGATAATTTGCATGATACCTACAACCAAAGGCCGGATGTATTTCCTATCATCTCAAACAATCCTACTGGATTTGGTGAACAGGAGGGTATCAAGATTGAGAAGGAACTGGACCATGCTAAACAGGAAAGTACATCAGTACCTTCTGAAAATTCATCCAAGTCTGGGAAGCCAAAAGTAAAGGGAGTATCGCTGATAGAATTGTTCACCCCTGAACAAGTCCAGGAGCACATTACAGGCCTTAGACAATGGGTTGGCCAGGTCTGCCTGTTGACCCACATAGATTGCCTTTTTTTATGGGGCGCTCATTATCTCATTATTCTGCATCATAAAATTGCTGTCAAACATGATGCATTTCAGAATTTCAGAATTTGTTAAAATGACCTTTACATGGCTTCTCCTGGATGTTGGCTGGACATAACTGTTGATGGTCTTTCTCGTGAAAGTTTATTGCAGTTGTAGAATATAAATTAGTATGCGACTACCAAAGAAAGGAGAAGTTAGAAGACTGAGAAGGAATTGGGTATCTTTTCTTCCAAAAATTTAGTATGCAACTACCAAAAAAGGACATTTTCTATTATTAGGGATAATTAATCAATACAACAGGAAGTAATTATTTCCCCTGATTAGTGAAATAACATTGGTCTCGCATTATATGCCTAAGTGAACATGTTATTAAATTTTACCATATTTCACTGTGCTCATCTTCGTTATATTTCCCTGATTATTAAAATAACATTTGTCATACATAATATGCTGAACACATTATTAGATTTCACCACGTTTCACTGTGCTCATCTTTATCGGCTGGGGATGAGGGAAGGAAGTGGAAGATCAGCTTCTGTATTAAATCTGCTCCCATCATTCTTGATACATATATTTTATCTTAATCAAGGTTGATTCTCTTTTGACATAAAAATAAGTTACTTAAATGATCCTTGGTCATGGTAGGATTGATCAACGGAATATGCAGTTGATGGAAGATTGGTTATGTTCCTTTCGCAGATTAACACAAGTTTAGTTGATCTAGTTGGAATTGATTTTTAACCTAGTGGTTTGTTAGGATATATGGTTATTTATCTCTACCTGTTTCCTGCTGACAATAATTGATTATAATTCTCAGTTCTTTTTTCTTTTATTTTTGTTTTAACCAATACTCCACCTGTGCCTAGGTGGGGATTTGGATGAACCCCTACTCATCCATTAGTAAACTAGAAGTATAAGGGAGGGGGATGTAAATAACTTGTCATGGATCTGATCTCAGTCGTTTTTGTCTTCACCAACATTCTTAAAAGAGTTTTTAGAAATATTGTAGTTGTGCTGCATAAATGTGATTCACCATTCTTTGGCAATGAAATTCTAATTCATGTTTTCTTTACAGAGCAAAGCAAAAGCAGAAAAAAATCAAGCAATGAAGAATTCAATGAGTGAAAATTCATGTCAGTTGTGTGCAGTTGAGAAGCTTACCTTTGAACCACCACCTATATATTGCACACCTTGTGGTGCTCGCATTAAAAGAAATGCAATGTATTATACCAATGGAGCTGGTGATACTCGTCATTGCTTCTGCATTCCATGTTATAATGAGGCTCGTGGGGACACCATTGCTGTAGATGGAACTTCCATTCAAAAGGCGAAGATGGAGAAGAAGAAAAATGACGAGGAAACTGAGGAATGGGTATGTCAAATACAGCAAGTACTATTCTTTTGCTCATAAAATGATCAATTGAGATATTAACTATCTGTTTGTGCAGTGGGTTCAATGTGATAACTGTGAAGCGTGGCAACATCAAATATGTGCATTATTTAATGGCCGAAGGAATGATGGTGGACAAGCTGATTACACCTGTCCAAATTGTTATGTAGCAGAAGTTGAAAGAGGAGAACGCGTGCCATTACCGCAAAATTCTGTTCTTGGAGCAAAAGACTTGCCAAGAACAATTTTGAGCGATCACATTGAGCAACGATTGTTTAGACGGCTGAAGCAACAGAGACAGGACAGAGCTAGACGTCTTGGGAAAAGTTTTGATGAGGTGATTCAGTTGACTTGCCATGTTATATGGAACAGTAGCTGATGTTTTATTTTGTAATGATATGATACGATGGTTTACTTAATGAGACAACCTTGCGTGTTTTGATTTCTTATTATCCTACTATAGTGATGTTTTAAGGAGTTGGATCAACATTTATAAATGATATTTTTACCATTACTCAAACTTCCATGCTACACCGAAAATAGATGATGGATCTTGCACATTAACTGTTCCAGAAAGAATCTTTATGATCTAACAAGTAACAAGATGAACTTGTAATTTTGGCAACCTTAACTAAAGAGGAGAATGTGCTTTTATTCTAAACAGTACTTCTATTTCATTTCTTTTTAAATTATTTAAGTAAATATTGTTATATTGAATTTACCAGGTTCCAGGAGCAGAAGCACTTGTTGTAAGAGTTGTGTCATCAGTGGACAAAAAGTTGGAAGTCAAACCACGGTTTCTTGAAATATTTCAAGAGGAGAATTATCCAACAGAGTTCCCATATAAATCTAAGGTGTTACATTATATTTCGTGTGACTAATAAATGCCATCTCAATTCCCATCTCCCACCCATCCCATATTTTTTTCGGCGGAAAGCCTCAAAAATCTGTTCTTTTGTCCATTCCACAGTTTTTTTGGAGTTGAGCTAATATGATAAATGAAATAAGGGCGCCACATGCTGCAGATGCGCCATTTTGTGGTCGTGCTTCAGGAATAATTCAAATTGAAATACTTCCTTGCATTAATTCGACATGAAAACTAATTTTTCGTAAGATTATGATTATTGCTTTGACTCTGTCAATTAATTGAGTTATGAACCAAAAGTTTCATCTTCCAGGTTGTACTATTATTTCAAAAAACTGAAGGTGTTGAAGTATGCTTATTTGGCATGTATGTTCAAGAATTTGGATCAGAATGTCAGCAGCCAAATCATCGCCGAGTATATCTCTCATATCTAGATTCTGTTAAGTATTTCCGGCCAGAGGTCAAGACGGTGACAGGAGAGGCTCTTCGGACATTTGTGTACCATGAAATTTTGGCAAGTTTTTGATTTGTTGGCTCTTACACACCATTCTTTTAGCATATTCTTTTAGGTAAAAAAATGATTTGTCAGCGTTTCACCATGTCAATATCCTAATGATATTTCTAGTTTCTTTCCAGATTGGATATTTAGAGTATTGCAAATTGCGTGGTTTCACAAGCTGCTACATATGGGCCTGCCCTCCATTGAAGGGTGAAGACTACATTTTATATTGCCACCCAGAAATTCAAAAAACACCAAAATCTGATAAGCTTAGGGAGTGGTAAGATATATACCTGTCTGAAATGAGACTGTATATAAATATATAAATATAGGTGCTACTCTCAGTTGTTTTTGGTTGACTTGGATTGTATTTTCTAATTCAGATACTTGTCAATGTTAAGAAAAGCTTCAAAGGAAAATATTGTAGTTGATCTTGCTAATCTATACGACCATTTCTTTGTCTCTACTGGTGAATGTAAAGCAAAGGTGACTGCAGCTCGGTTGCCTTACTTTGATGGAGATTATTGGCCTGGTGCTGCAGAGGACATGATATATCAACTACAGCAAGAAGAGGATGGGAGAAAACAGTATAAGAAGGGAACTATAAAAAAGACCATTACGAAGAGAGCCTTAAAGGCATCAGGCCAAATTGATCTTTCGGGCAATGCGTCAAAGGACCTGCTTTTAATGCATAAAGTAATCTTATTATTAAAATTCTCTCTCTCTCTCTCTCTCTTACTTTCTGTCCCTACGTCTGAATTCCTCTATTAATAAGTTTATTTTCGAACACTTGTGAATTACATATAGTTGTAACCATTTTATTTTTTTTCCAACCTTTTTTTCCTCCGTCAGCGATTCTCTTCTACCAATTTTTGGAAGTAGAAGCAATTGCCTTCATTTTCTCATTTGGTTCGTATGAACTTCTTTGCTTTTGTAGCTTGGTGAGACGATTTCTCCAATGAAAGAGGATTTCATCATGGTTCACCTGCAGCATTCATGTAACCATTGCTGCATTTTAATGGTGTCTGGAAATCGTTGGGTTTGCAGACAGTGTAAAAATTTTCATCTTTGTGACAAGTAAGGATTTTCATGATTTTTTATGTAATCTAATTAAAATAATTTCTTTCTTTTTATTTTTTCAAAAACTTCTATTCCCTGTATTTTCTGTTTTGGAGCTGTCTGTCCTCCTTTCATATGCTGGAGATATACATTTATGGAATAAATGTAATTCATATTTGTACTATCCCATAGACACAATCCTCGCGCCTGCCCGATTGCCCTTTTCTGTGTGCGGGTAGTGGGGCCCATTATGGGGGTGGAGGTGGATGATTCTGTCTCTTCAACCTACTGGATCTATTATTCACTGACATGAAAATTTGATTGAAAATGGAAATAGTTGCCTAAATAGTTATTATTTCATGTATCCTTGAGATATTAAGTTTTTCTGTCATTGATCCTACGCCACTTTAAATGCTACGCAAAGAGGAATATGAAGGGAGAGAGCTCGATAGGTTAGAATTGTAAATGGGAAAGAAAGTTGTGGTTGCACTGTAATGAAGTTTATCTGCGAAATGAATCTGTCACTGTTCATATCCTATTTCCAAAAATACAAATCCTTGTAGTACTGTTATGTTTTTCTTAGAGTGTGTTTGGGACGCATTCTTTTGAAAGAATGTATTATTGAATAGTAGATTGATGGAGAATGTGTGATTAAAAATGAAGGAAAAGTTATTGATGTGATGGAAAATATTATTTTATTGAAGAAACTCTAAGAATGCTTTTTTTTTTTTATGTGATGAGGAATATGTGGTTGAATAAGAAGGCAAAGTTATTAATGTTATGAAAAATATTATTTTATTGAAAAATGTGTGGTTGAAAATGAGTAGAAGAATGAGAATGAACAAAATAATGTGTACCAAACAGAGCCTTAAATAGAGTTTGACAAATCTCCAAGATCCACGTTAAGCCTTCCATTAAATAATTTGTCAAATAGGTCCTGCGTATTTCTATGATCTCATTTCCATGAACCAAAGTCTTTGAATTGATCTTTAGCATACTTAATGTGGTTTAAATATCTATTTATCTTTTCCATTTCCTGAGATATTTTCTGAACAGTTCTCTTCGCATCTTTGATTCATTTGATACTATATAACTTTTGGTATACTCTTACCTCAAGATGCAAATCCTCCTTTTGGCTTCAGTTTTAGCTAATATACTTCTGTAAGCCCTCCTCATTTTAGAAGTATTTCAACATTAATATTTCGTAGTGTCTGTAACTCAACATCCTTTCCTGCATTGTGATGTGATGCTATGTACTTCTATTCACTTTGCGAACTTTGGGTTGGGAATTTTATAAGGTTAACGTGTCTGTTCATGTGGATTTTTACCATTTTGTTCTAATTGATTTAAAATTACTTACACGAGAAGTGACCATGATTATGAGGATGTAAGTGGCTGTGTAGCAAGTGATCATAGCGGACAACTACTAATGCATATAGAATTAGATTGCTGCATCACTTCTGTCTTTAGCCTGGTGCTCCAGAGTTCTCTTCTGCCTTGTTATTTATTCATTTTCATATCATGCTAACTTTGTAGTTAAATTTTATATGGATAGATAGTGTAAAATTATGAATTACAAGCAATAACTAATGAAATGATCTGATCAAAACTGATGGTGCTCAAGTTCACCAACTAAATAACTGGATTTCTTGATTCTTTGGTCCAACAAATGTATACCTTTGTTCTCATGATTTTTCCCCTTACAGGTGCTATGAATCTGAACAAAAACGCGAGGACAGAGAGACACATCCTATCAACCAAAAGGAGAAGCACATATTTTATTCAGTCAGTGATTCTTTATCTTAGTAATGTTGTTCCTGTGTTCTTCAGGGACTTCGCTTTAGTATTTGAATTTTGAATTTGGTAAAACTGCAGGTTGAAATTACTGATGTCCCTGTTGATACCAAAGACAGAGATGAGATATTAGAGAGTGAATTCTTTGATACCAGGCAGGCATTTCTTAGCCTTTGCCAAGGAAATCATTATCAATACGATACCCTGCGCCGTGCTAAGCATTCCTCAATGATGATCCTCTACCATCTTCACAATCCTACTGCCCCAGCTTTTGTAACAACGTGCTATGTATGTCACCTAGATATTGAAGCTGGTCAAGGTTGGCACTGTGAGACGTGCCCGGAGTATGATGTATGCAATTCTTGTTATCAAAAAGATGGGGGAGTTGATCACCCTCATAAATTGACCAATAATCAGTCTAAAGAACGTGATGAACAAAACACAGAAGCAAGGCAATTACGAGTTATGCAGGTATTTTAACCTTTTTTGTGTGTTTTTCTGTCTTTTCTCATCGTGCTGCTGGTTTTACATACTTATGGTCTGTCTTCTTGCACTTAGAATAATTTCTTTTTGGCTAAGCATGATTTAATGTAACATGGAATGGAAGCAATGACTTGTTGAAACACAAACTGAAGAGAATTCATTTTCTTTGGACTTGCAGCTTAGGAAAATGCTTGACCTCCTCGTACATGCTTCTCAATGCCGTTCTCCACTTTGCCAATATCCAAACTGTCGCAAGGTGAAGGGACTTTTCCGCCATGGTTTTGTGTGCAAAGTACGTGCTTCTGGAGGTTGTGCTCTCTGTAAGAAAATGTGGTCTCTCCTTCAGCTTCATTCTCGAGCATGCAAAGAATCTCAGTGCAATGTACCACGTTGCAGGTTTTCATCACTCTTTCACTTCCACTCCATATAACATTAATTTTTATTGTTGAGATTGTATTTATACATCTCTCAACTTTGATGCAGAGATTTGAGGGAACACACAAGAAGGATGCAGCAGCAGTCTGATTCACGACGAAGGGCTGCTGTAATGGAAATGATGAGGCAGCGTGCTGCAGAGGTTGCTGCTGATTCTTGATGACCCTTTTGTATATATAGTAGGGCCGAGAATTTGAAATACTGTTTCATAGTGAGGCAGGAAAGTTATAGTCGTGAACTGCTTAGTTAATGGACCTCATTGTGATGGTGTAAAGTTGCATAGAAAGTATGCAGGAGTTTCATTTATTATCACTAGGCACCATTTTTTCATTCATACATTATGAGTGGAGCTTGATAGTGAAGTCTATAGATCAGAAACTTAGTTCTCTATTTGGACGGTGCGCCGTCATGGCTAGAAAAATGATTCTTTGATTTTGTGGCCTTATACTTCACAACTATCTAGATCTATCTAGTTTTTTTATTTGTAAATATAACATCTCAAACTTGTATTTTTTTTTTTCAACTTATTTTTGTATTTTCTTCTCTCTTTTCACGTCAGAGGATTTTCCCCTCTAAAATACGTGTACAGGTTTCTACCTTACATTTCTAGATGGACAAGTAGTGTTACTAATTTACCGTCTTCTCGGTGCTGGCTGGCTTTTCTTCATGTCAGATTCTGTATTTTTTAGTTACCCTTACTTGGTGTTGGCTGCCATCCCATGTATTAGCAGTACCAAATTTTGACTGTCTTTGAAGTTGAAAGCGATAATATGATGGTGGGGGTCGTAGTAGTCGGGATTGGGGCTGTTTATTTAAGATGGTCGATCCATAGAATACTTGAACGAAAACAACAAGATTTTTATGCAGTGGCTTTAGCTCTTGTTTTGATCCAGAAAGAACCGTGAATATCAAGCCCTGAAATTCCCTAAAAGACACTGAAATCTACAGACCTAAATGAACGAGGCTCATTGCTTGCTGTAGGCTCATTGCTTGCTGTTAGCTCATTAAAGTTGGGCTTGATAAGTCGAAAAGAGCAGCACGAGAATGGTGACTTGGCTCATTGAAGAAATTGAAATAGTGTAGGAGACTTCAGTTTTTCTTCAAATGAACCAACTTTGCATTCCTCGAATATTTAGTCAGTCCTCACCACCCACGTCTACTCTGTCGTGGTGAATAGTAGGGAGAGTAGAAGAAACTGATCGATTGAGCTAAACAGATTCCTCTAAGATGTTAAGTTTGAATCATTTTGACTCTGTTTTGAACTAAAGAAGTGCATATCATGAGTACCAAGCTGACAAGGATCCGAAACAGTGATACCACAGACCCACCATTATAACCGATTTAATAAAATATTCACATTATCTCGGTTCTAATATAAATAAATGGAAATGTTATCCTGCCCATGGTGGGCAGTCTGCTTATGTGGCAGGAGAACTCAACGTTGAGTTCTCTCCAAATGTCTCCGAGTGGACATTATAAGACTTCCACAAATATCTGAAATATCGACCCCACATATTTTCCCCTTTCAAACAATATGATGACACACTTCGAGTGGGCATTATAAGACTTCCCACCATGGGCAGGAGAACAGCTCTGTATAAACAAAACCAACCTGAAACAAAACCAATATTCTCAAAACACATGTATCTGAAATACCAACCCCACATTTTTTCCCCTTTCAAACAACATGATGGCATACTCGAGGTACTATAGGTCCAGTAGTACTAACAAGAAAGTTACATTATGCTAAATACAAAAGAGGCAAACCATAACCAAAGTTGGTTCTGTTGATCTTCAGGTTCTCTTTTACTATATTGGCAAAATCAATTGATACTTTTTCCACAAAAAAACCTTGTAAATATTGTGAAGAGACAAGAACAAGGCCTATCTCTCAGTATCTGGCCAGTCGAGGAACTTGTAACCGATAAGTGAAGGAGGCAAATAAGTCTGTGACGATGAGTCGGGATTGTCCGGAGGATAAATATATCCCTTTCCATACCCAAGATCCTTCATTAGTTTAGTTGGTGCATTCCTCAAGTGAAGAGGAACCCCCTCATTCTGTCCAATTGATTCTTTCACTACTTTCTGTGCAAGCCCAAGTGCTTTATAAACGGAAACAGACTTGGGAGCCAAAGACAAGTATGCTACGCATTGTGCAAGGATCACATTGCACTCAGGCATCCCGATAAAATGACAAGCTTGATAACAAGCCACGGCCTGTGTTAGAGCTTGAGGGTCAGCCAATCCTACATCCTCACTAGCAAACCTGACTAGCCGACGTGCAATATAAAGGGTCTCTTCGCCTCCTTCCAACATCCTTGCAAGCCAATAAATTGCAGCATTAGCATCACTTCCCCTCATAGACTTGTGGAGTGCACTAATGAGATTATAATGTTCCTCCCCTGCTCTATCGTAAAGCAAATGCTTGCATTGAAATGCTTCTTTGACATCATCTAGTGTGATCACGACAAGTGAATCACCATCTCCATTTGATGTTCTTGGCATAGTTAATCGAGCAGCTGCAATCGTAGCTGAAATTTCCAGGGCATTTAGTGCCCCTCTTGCATCTCCATCACAATGCAATGACAAAAACTCAATGGCATTATCATTTACTTGAATTTTCATCTCTCTGTATAGGCTCCTAACTACTCCTCTATCCATATCGGAAATCGCTCGCTTCAAAAGTATAACAACATGATCAGGCTTCAATGGATTAAGGGTTAAAACTCTGCAACGTGACAATAAGGGCGTAACCAAATGAAATGACGGATTCTCAGTGGTGGCACCAATGAAAACAATGCTTCCATCTTCAATCACAGGGAGAAATGAATCCTGTTGGGCCTTGTTAAATCTATGAACCTCATCAATAAAAAGAAGAGTCCCTTTATTACATTTTTGCTTCAATTTTCTTGCATCATCTACTGCAGCTCTCACATCCTTGACGCCACAAGTGGTGGCAGATAAAGAGACAAATTGATAGAAAGATCCCGTAGTGCAGGAATTCACTATGGCCTTGGCAATAGAGGTCTTACCCGTGCCGGGTGGGCCCCACAGGACGATGGAAGGGAGACGACCGCAATCGATGGCTGAACGGAGGAGGGAGTCTTTAACCAGAAGATGATCCTGCCCAACAACTTCATCGAGGACCCGTGGCCTCATTCTCTCCGACAACGGAACATTTGGTGGTGGCGCTGCCACTTCCGGTGAAGAATTGGAAATCTTCTCTTCATATTTTTGGCGCTTTTTCCTTGAAATTAAGGACTGTGACTGTTCATCATCTTCTTCTTCTTGGTGGGTATTGTTCAAATCTTTGATGGAGGAGGGGGGTTTGGATTGAAAATGGAAGAAACGGTTGATTTTGGGTTGGGCATGGGCGATATGAGGGAGGTTTGAGTGAGGAGTAGAAATGGGTTTGTCGTGAGTAAGAAGCCAATCGGTGGCTTTGATGAGATCACCACCGGTGGCCGCCAAAGCTTGAGCAGCCATTTCTTCAGGGAAGCCCATGCTTTGAAGTTGCTCCATCATAACATAAACATAAATGGCCTCAATTTTTTCTTTATATAATTGTAGATTTTGCTCCTTTCCAACTAATTACCAACTTAATTTCTTTTTAAGTAAAAATAAAACAAGTTTTTTATTACAAAATGAAATTTATTAAATCAATTATTCATTCACACATTATTATTATTATTATGGACTGCGCAACAATTATATCAACTATTACATAATTTACGTTATGTAACTCCCGATGTAATGTTTAATGTACAAGTAGAATAATCATATTATTATTTTGCTTGTGAGGTGGTTCCTCTTCGGTTTTTCTTCCGTGGTGTTTTCACTCTTCCTATGTACTTGTGTAATTGAAAGGTGGCGATGGCGACGATGGTTCCAATGTGTGTGCTTTGGAAGTGTGTTGTTGGCGGCGATAGCATCTGTCAATGATTACACGTGTATATAATTAGTAGTAATGTATTTTTGGTGGGTGTGTAACATAGTATTTTACAGGTGGGTGCGACAATAGTGACGTCAATTGTGATGTAACAATGAATGTTATAAGTGGTGACGACAATGACAATGATAATGATGTGACAATGAATAGCATATTGTAGGTAGTGATGCAGTAGTGACATCTGTCGATAGTGATGTAACAACAAATATTGCAAGTAGTGATGACGATGACAATGGGTGTAACAATGAATGTACAAGTAGTGGGATCGATGATCGTATTGACGGTGAAAATAAGTGGCAAAAGTGTAGTTTTGCAAGTGATGGCGGCATCGTTGATAACATGTGGTGAAATGTGTGCAACATAATATTACAAACAGTCACACAATGTGTTACCAAAGTTATTGTTAAAAATATTTTTTAATATAAAATTGAAAAATTATATAAAAAATTAGAAAAAAAAAAAACAGATGTTATTTACCCGTCCATCTTCTGCTTTGATTCAAGGATAAATTTAATCATGCCTTAATCAACAGAAAATTTAATTAAATTCTGCATTAATGAAGGCAGAATTTGTTAATTGCATTAATTCTGCCTTCGAACAAAACATGAAATTAATATCTTCTTTATTTTTGCCTTGGGAACAAGGCAAAAAAGCCTTGAAACAATATGAAACGTTTGTTAAAAGAGCAATGCTATTCATCCCCACTGGGGTTGCATCCCCAGTCTAGGTGGCGTTAATGTGGCATTTAATTTCACCCATCATTTAGCCAATCATTTAATGCCACCTAGACTGTGGGATGCAACCTCACTGGGGATACATAGCATTATTGTTGTTAAAATCTATATAACTTTGTTTTAAATGGAAATTACGACTCCTACTGTATATGTTTTCAAATTCCAATTTTACCTTTTTAGCCTTTGTATATTCAAAAGCAATACCTTAAATTAAGTGCAAATCAAAATACCGTCGGTTGAGTTCCCACTCACGTCCCCTTACCGGCGACTATCACCACCACCATCCCCGTCAAATTTGTTTCTTTTTACTTGATTTTTTTAGAAACGGTTCTTTGACCCCCTAAACACAATAGTGTGACGTTAGCGATTTTTAAAGATCCGATTATAAATTCTGTAGTTAATTCGTATTTGAATTGGTTCAATTTCATAATCACTTTGTGGTTACAAATTCATTCATGGCTATTGTAACATTATTTGTGTAAAATACAAAATTAACTAAGAATTTAAAACCTCCCTTATCCTAGTACTATACAAGGAGGTGTTCTCCTTATTCTTCGTACCAAAAAATTTTGAGAGTTTTCTCTTCGCTCTAATTTTCTCTCTTCTCTTTGTTTCAAGAGTTTAGTTTTTAGTAACTTAGATAGTTTAGTTCTTTATTCTAGTTTGGTGATAAAATTGTGAGCATTCTTAATTCACCTAAAGTAGTGACGAGATGCTGGTGAGCTACTTTCAACATTTGTATCGTGGGAGACGGATGCCATCAGTCCTATTGGACCACAGTAGGGCGCGCATCTGTTTTAAGGAAATTATGTGCAGCACAGACCTTCGTTCCTTTCAATACCGCTACTACCTCAACAACCATTTCCTCTAATTTTATTGTTACTCCATTTATTGTAATATTTCTTTTTATTATTTTATTTATACAACTCCAGCATTATTTCTAATTTTCCTTTTTTCCTAACATCTTAAAATAGATTCGACTCAAAGGACGAAAGAGGTGTCGATTTTAAAGAAATATTATTATGAAAATAATATTCTCCACAAAAATTTATAAAATCTCAGAAACTGGAAGTTATTATATAGAGAAGTTCTATCTAGGACAATGGGTTTTAATGGGACCATTTGTGATCCCTCCAACCAACTTAGGAACTAAATATTTTCGAAGGAGGCTAGACTTGTTGAGGCTGGGCTTAAACCCCTCTAGTTTTCTTTGAAAATTATGTGTAGAGTGATTCAATTATCAGGAAAAAATAGCTTGTCCGAAAATAGGCATGCTTTTTTTTTAGAAAATTAGCATATTTTTTATATTGAAAAAATAGCATAGTTTTCAAACGGTTTTGGAAAAACAAAATATTTTCAAGTGAAAATTAGCATATTTTCGTAATTGTGAAAATAACATAATTTTAAAGTTATTTGAAAAAATAGCATAATTTTGAAATTAACGTAACTACTTGATATTTCAAAAATAACAACCGAATCAACTAACATGGATGTGACACAAACCGTGGCTTCTAGAAATCATGTTGTAGGCTTAGTTGTGGCTGAAGAGCCAAGTTCTGTTGTGACTCAAACTGTGACTAAATTGCTAAGTCATGTTGTGAGCCAAACTGTGGCTCCAAGAACTAGCCATAGTGTAACTATTCCGGTTAATCATGGGGAAAAACCAGAGAAATTCAGTAGTTCGAATTTCAAAAGGGCGTAGAAGATATTGTTTTATCTGACTACCTTGAATCTTGCGAGGTTCTTGACTGAGATGGATTTGAAACTCAATGAGGGTGAGGGGGATGTCCAAGCTATTTGCACACTTGATGCTTGAAAACACTCTGATTTCCTGAGCCACAATTATGTCATGAATGATTTGGCAGATTCACTATACATGTGTATAGTACGATGAAAACTGCTAAGGAGCTGTGGGAGTCGTTGGACCGAAAATATAAGATTGAGGATGCCGGATCTAAGAAATTTATCGTTGGCAAATTCTTGGATTATAAAATGGTGGACTCCAAAATTATAATAAGTCAGTACAAGAACTCCAATTGATTTTTCATGAGATTCATGCTGAAGGGATGAACTTGAGTGAAACTTTCCAAGTGGTTGCAATTATTGAAAAATTGTCTTCGGCATGGAAAGAGTTCAAAAATTACTTAAAGCACAAGCGAAAGGAAATGAACATTGAAGAATTGATAGTTAGGCATCGAATCGAATAAGACAACCGAAGTTCAGAAAAGAAGGGGTTCAATCCTGGTGTAGCTAAAGTCAATGTTGTGAAACATGGTCAAAGTTCTAAGACCTATAAAAACAAGTCTGAGCCATCAGGTGGCAAAGGGACTAAGCTGGGACCAAAAGATGTCATTTCCAAGAAGAGGTTTCAAGAAAAATGCTTTAACTGTGTCAAAGTAGGCCTTGAGTCTTCGGAATGCAGATTGTCGAAGAAGAACTATAAGAAAGAAGCCAATGTAACTGACATGGCACATGACGTGTCGAAGATGAATCTCACGGCCGTCATTTCTGAAGTAAATATAGTGGGTTCAAACTCAAAAGGGTGGTGGATTGATGCCGGAGCTATGAGGCATGTGCTCTGATAAAGAGTTGTTTACTGTGTTCGAAGCAATTGATAATGGATAGAAGTTTTTCATGGAAAATTCAACAACATCAGAAATCAAGGGTCAATGAAAGATGGTTCTGAAGATGACTTCTGGAAAAGAGCGGACTCTCAACAATGTGTTGTATGTATCGAAAATTCGCAAAAACCTAGTACCTTGGTCGCTTTTGAATAAGCATGATCTCCTATTGTGTTTGAGTCAAACAAAGTCATTTTGTCTAAGAGTAGAATGTTTGTCGGAAAGAGTTATACTTCTGATGGTGTGTTTCAATTGAGTGTAATAGTTGTGAAGCCGAAAATTAAGAAAGTTAATTTTTCTGCTTACTTGCTTGTGTTCTAATTTGTGGCATGGTAGACTTGGATATGTTAACTATGATACTTTACATAAATTAGTTAACTTGATTTAAATCACAGTAACATGTGTGATTTAAAATTTGTACAAACAAGAGGTGTCAACAAGTAAAGACGATAGCACAAAATACTGTTATTTGTATTTGCTTAACAGTAAAGACGAAGCTATGACGAAATTTATTTGTTGACCCTTTTTCGTACCGTTGACGTGGACAACAGATACTGAGCACACTCACGTTCTCGCAAGATAATTCTGACATGTGTAGACGGATTTACTTCATTAATTTTGTCGACGATAGCACAAAGTACTGTTATGTGTATTTGCTTAAAAGTAAAGACAAAGCTATAAAGAAATTTATTTGTTGACCCTTTTTTGTACCGTTGACGTTGACAACAGATACTGAGCACACTCACGTTCTCGCAAGCTATTCTAACATGTGTAGACAGATTATCAATCAATAATACCTTGGATTTGAACGTGGAAGAAGCTTTATAACATGTGACAAATATGTTCAGACGTCGACAAGATATATGAGTGAAATTGCACGATAAGAAACGATCAAGAAAAACCAAACTAAAGATCAATATCAAACATCTAACTTCAACAATAGAAGATCAAACTAAAAGGGAGAGAATGTATAGCTTGTAGTTGATATATTAGCATTATCCCCAAAATGACACAAATGGAGGATATTTATAGTGTTACATGTGAAATGGTGACCATTGGACGAGGGGACATGTGGAATCATCTCCTTAACCGAGACATCTTATCCTAGGTATCAATTTTGACTCCACTAGCCTGTGGCGCATTAAATGTACCCAAAAAGGAGGCGCCACCCTAGAGCCTATGCTGACAAGACTTTGACCTTTTTACACATTACAAAAGTTCAACAATCATTTCAAAAGCATTGCATAAATTCAAGATCTTCAAATGTGGGTCGTCGCCCATCCTAATTGAGCATCAGATTCAGCTTCAGTAAAGGGGCTTTTGTAGGTCTATTCCATGAAACAACTTGGTGCTTCGAATTTAGTGGACTTTGGTATGCACTCCACGTGGGATGCCAAATGGCTTCGACAAATGGGCTTCAATGGGTCGGCTAAAATCTTCGTGGGACGCCAGTAAGCCACATGGGAGCCTTGGTAGCGAAGCGTAACAATAGTTTCCTAAGTCCATGTATGGTTATTCATGTCTTGAGTAGAGTTTTTTTGGGGCAAGTTTTCCTGACATGGTTACGTTTTCGACAACGTAATAGTCCCCCCAAGTCCAAGTATAGATATTGATATCATAGTTGGAGTTTGAAGTTGAACCTGATTCTCGTATGTCATCCTATCCTTATGAACTGCTGTAGCTACCTGTTTTGAAAATAGTTGAAATCTGTTTGATGAGCTGAAGCAGGAAAGTACTCAACTGCTGAAGCTCCTTATTTTGAAAATAGCTGAAATTTGTTGATAAGCCAAAACAAGGAAGTGCTGAACTGCTGAAACTCCTTGTTTTGAAAATAGCTAAAATTTGTTTGATAAACCAAGCAAGGAAGTGCTGAATTGCTGAAACTCCTTGTTTTGAAAATAGCTGAGATTTGTTCGATGAGCCGAAGAATGGAAGTGTTGAACTGCTGAGACTCCTTGTTTTAATTGGCAATAAAGTATGCTATTGATAATAGTGCTAATGATTTGATGTTTTTGTATATTCCCAAGAAAAGACAACTGAAGTGTTTCAACTTTCAATACATGTACAGCCGTTATATATTAATGCACAATGATGGCTTGCACTTTGAGACGACCTGTCAAGGCGTGTGCGTGAGGAATACGCATCAATCTGAGGTGTGAATAACAGAAACTGTATGAATTCAATGCCTCAGGTGAGGTTAAAAATGGACGATGCAGATGGAGTGGATCTTGATCCCATGGCTGTACTTCGTCTCCACTTCATATAAAAGCCAAAAACCTGCCATTATCTTAAATTTTTATCTTTACAAAAATCTAGGTAACTTCTCTAAAATTCTCTGTCTTTCCCATCATTTCCATCTTTTTTTTTTCAATTTCAATGGCTTCTGGGTCGAGTGGGATGGTAAACATTGCCAAGGTTGGGACTATGTCTGGGGGTCGGACGGAGGTTTTTGGGCTATGAATGAAAGTCTCATTGATAACGAGACGGGGTGGGGACTCTAAGAATCCCTTCTGCTATGATCTCTGCAAAATTGGTTGAAATTAGAGATAAGAATAGAATCCCAAACTCCATAGAACTCCTAAAACCTGAGACCCACGAACGTGCTTGCTATCCGAGGTCGGGATGTGTGGCAGTTAGTGAATTTTTGTTTAGGACGGGTATGCTTCTACCTCTGCACCTATTTTTTAGGATGGTGATGAGGTCTTATATGTTAGCTCCCACCCAACTGTTGCCAAATTGGTGGAACTAGTTAGTTGGGGCTTACTTCCTTTGGAAAGAGATCTGGCTTGGAGAGAATATGCCCCTCCACATCTTCTAAACACTTTTCCAACCTCGGGTACATCAGAAAGGGAGTCTAAGGGGTGGTACTATATAACCCCTTGGGTTCCCAAGCCCCTTTCGTAGTAAGTCTTCCATCATCCATCAAGGGATGAAAAGAATCATGGTTTTGGGTGAGGGATAAGTGGTAGATGGTATGGGAGATAAGGCCTTAGCTTGCACTGTGCCGACCTAGTACTCCGAAGCTCGTGAGTTTCCCTTTTTAAGACTTGTCATTTACTTATAATTTTATCGATGCTTCTTGGTTTACAATTTCAGGGACTCGCTTTGAACTCTCCCAAGCCGAGTAGGACGTCATCGAAGACATTTAGTAACGTCCTTCAAGGTCACTCCACTTCAAATGCCTAATTTACCGAAACAAGTTCTTCCTAGACTTCGGATCAATCGCCTCGAAGATGTTTACCGTGGTTGTGGTGATGCATATATTTATATTATTGGTGTTGGATTGGGTGTCTATATAATATATTTTGCTATGATAAAATAATATTTATAATAAATAAATAATGATTTTATTTATTTATTTATTGCATTTATTTATTAGTAAGAATGCGAATTAAAGTACCTATGATCGCTTGTGATAATATGAGTTGAGTGCTTGCCTTGAAAAATATAGTATGACACAATTTATATGATGATCATAAATAATTAATTTACAATCAATGTATAAGTCGGCACCTGGAAAGTTGTAGTAATGATTGGTTCACTATTTGGATTTGCAATTTGTAGTTATAGCAAAAATTAGGGGTGGGCAAAAAAAAAAATTCAAAAAATCGATCAAATCGAAACCAAATCAAGTTGGGTTGGTTTGGATTGGTTTGAACCAAAAAATTGATTTAGTTCGATTAATTTTTACCATTAAAAAGTCGGGTCGGGTTGGTTGCGATTTAATCAACCTACCCGTGAATTAACCAATCCAAACCGTTTTTTATTTTTACTTCTTTTCATCTTAAAACGTATATTCTTAAACTTAAAAAATAAAATAATATAAACACTAATATAATTATCTATAAAATAATTTGTTTAACGTCTACGTTTTTTCTACCAAAACCTAAAAGGAAAGAAAAGTAAGGATAATAATTGTTCAAGTGAACTACAAATTTAGATTGTAGCCTTGCTTTTCATTTTAATGCAATTTTTACTGATAACTATTGGATATATAGGATGATTTTGGAAAAATTGACCATTTACAGTTTACATTATGTATATTATTAATATGTACTGTACAAGAAAAAAATTTATATATAGGCAAACAATTTTTTAAACCTAAAATGGGTAGGCAATTTTTTTTATTTTATTTCGGACAAATGTTTAAATCGATTGTTCAAATCAGATCGACCCAAACCAATTTGGTTTGGTTCGGTTTCAACAACTAAATTGGGTTGGTTTGTGTAGAAATTTACCTAAACCGGTTAACTCGATTTCGATTTTGGGCTGAGCTCAAAACCAATCCAACCCAAACCATGTCTAGGCCTAGCAGAAATAGTTAAAAGTGGACGGTGTTAAACGGATCACATGTTGAGTTTATTTCTATAGCATGTAGTGTAGAGAATTAAATTTCACTTGATCACCGGATTTTCATCTAAATCCCAGTATATCTTTTCGTAATTGTAATGATTATTTGATTCACAAATTGTGAGATCAATTTGATTGGTCAAATACCTCGAAGAGTTGGGAGCTTGAGAACGAGCCAAGATAACACGAATTCGTGACAAGAACCGTCGTCCTAAAAATGGGTAAAATGACAACTTAAATATTTTATGTTGAACAGTTAAAATCTGAATTTAATGTTTAACGACGACTAAATTTCGACATATGTGATAGTTTACAGAACCGTTGAAGAAAATGGTACTTAAGTTAGCAAAAACAATTAGCGGGGCAAAACTATTATTTGTGTTGACCTCAAAAAATGAACT
>CAIGRT010185263.1:0-10144 GCA_903798405.1 Fraxinus platypoda
TTTACATTTTTCTGCAATTTTGTATTCTTTTCTTCAATTCTTCATTAAACATAAAGTTTTACCTACAAAATATAATTTAACATAAATTAGGTAGAATTTTATTCAAAAGACAATAAAATATCATGATTTAGCGCTACGAATAAGTATAAAAACTACATTTATCATTGTCTCATAAAGGGTATATACTGAATAATGTAATTGCTTAGGATCAATAGGGAATCATATAAATAGGCTTTTTGATTCAGGTTCATCTACGAAGCAGTGCAAAGGCTTAAAATACTTGCTAGGGGCATTTGTCCGATGCAAATGGCAATGCTATTGTTTTATTTCACTTTTTCATTGACATAGGATTGAAATACTTGAAGATGACGAGTAAATCATAGTACTTTAGGCTTAGACTAGATTGGAAATGACTACGAAGAGAAGCATGTGACGAATTTGTCACTTGTCTTGTCCGTTTTAGTGTGTACTGAGCATGCCATCAAGGACCACTTCTTCAAAACTTAAATCAAGAAATGGTATTGGTTCCTAATAGTTTGGTAAAACTAATGCAATATTTTGTCACCACCTTTTGTTCCTAATGGTTTTGTCGCTACTTTCTACAAAAGATGTAGTATGATAGGATACATAAATTATTGGACTGAGTCATTTCTTGTGTAGCACTATAGATGTTTATCTTGATTTCTAAAAACTTCATTGAAAGAAAGACGTAAATAGCGAGTGGGGTATGGTGCACTTCGTGTACAAATGAACGCATCAACATTTTAAACATTATTTTCAATAAATTTAGAGTCCGTAGATGAATCCTTATTGACACTTCATTCGATTCATTGGTATTGGTTTACCCTCTCTCTTGTGACTTTCCTATTGCATTACAATAAGAAACTATTCTTCCTTGAACAAAAGGATCAAAACACTTCCACACTCCATGCGGAATTTACTAGTACACGTCAGAGATAGCAGGATAGTCGTTACATAGTTCGTACAAGCTCTATTTAAGCAACAAGATTAGTACGCAATATTGTGTGTGTGTGTGTGTTTATGGGAAAAATTGGAATGCAAAGTTTTATTTTTATTTTTTATCGGTTAATGTGAATTATATCGAGTAGTCGTTACATAGTTCGTACAAGTTCTATTTAAGCAACAAGATTAGTACTCAATATTTGTGTGCGTGTGTTTATGGGAAAAATTGGAATGCAATGTTTTTTTTTTTATCAGTAAATGTGAATTATATTGAGCAAAGTATCTTGTACAAGGTACTCCGGAGGGTTTTGTTGGGATGAGCTGGTTTTATCGGTTAATGTGAATTATATCGAATAGTCGTTACATAGTTCGTACAAGTTCTATTTAAGCAACGAGATTAGTACTCAATATTTGTGTGTGTGTTTATGGGAAAAAATGGAATGCAATGTTTTTTTTTTATCAGTAAATGTGAATTATATTGAGCAAAGTATCGTGTACCAGGTACTCCGGAGTGTTTTGTTGGGATGAGCTAGTTTTCTTGTTTCATAAAATGCTAGTTCTCTATGCACTGTCCTAACTGAGTTCCTACATTAAAAATGCAGTTATACTCACTCTGTAGCTATTGGGTCCACTCCCTGCACATTTACAATGCCCTCAGTCCTCTCTTTCTATGGCTCTCAATTTCCCACTTAAGATGTAACTTTCTCTTTTGGTCCCTCCTCTGACTTCTGTACTGTGTTTCCCTGTTAAAGGGGTAGTGTTGTGGGGTGTAGTGTGTGTAAGTGAGGGAAGGGTTAATTTCCTGTTTATTTATTTTCGAATCGATTAGTAAAACCATTTTTAATTTAGAGTTGATTAGACGAATTATTTTTTGTCGTTCTGTTTACTGTTTGATGCTATATTGATTAAATGTGGCAACACGGGTGAAAGAGAAAGAAAGAGGGAGAATCGTTTTCCATTATCGACTAGACAAATAATTTCTTACCGTTCTATTTATTCATTAGTAGAATGTAGTTTTCTAGTTTTTGAAATAGTGGATGTTAGTGAGATCGATGATGATGGATTTCTATTTAGAGTTGACTATATGAATCATTTTTTATTATTACGTTTGTTTTTTATTGCTATATCCGATGATTGAATATAGCACCCGAGTGAAAAGCAAAAGAGAGATTTTTTTTTCCGACTTTGACATAGCGAATTCCAGTTAAACAAGATAATGAATTTTAAATTGATAAAAAAAATAAATAATAAATAAATAGTGAACTATAACACAATTATTTGACAGATACTTCATCCATTTTCCATGTGCCTATTGCTTTAAAAGATAAGATGACAAATGGTCAATTATCCAACCAGGTGGATTAAATTGAGAATTTCTCAAAAAGAAAAAGTTTGTGCGCGTGTGTCTGTGTGTTGGGGGGTGGGGGAGAGGGGTTGGGGATGTTCTGTGAATGCTGGCAATTCTTAAAGCCAGCTAAACAGTATGGTATTGTACTCAAAAGAGAGCCCACCACTGGGCCTGAGCTTCTTCTGCTACATTTACTGTTCTTTTTTGCAGGTCCACCCACCTGCAACCTACCATCCTCCCAGTTGGATTTAGACCCCAACCCTTCCAGCTAACACAAAATCTCACACTGATTCTCCAATGGTGGTACTTTTGGAGGCATTCACACCTACTTTTTCAGCTCTCTGAGTCTGCTGTCAATGTTAAGTTGTTCATAGCTCAACGGATTAGGAATATATTGAAAATTTCATATTTGTATGAGTTTGTTCCTTATATTTTGATCTTAGAACAACTAAAATTTTGCGTGTTGTCGACCATTAAAAATTAAGGGCCGCTAGAACTTGGTTCGACCTTACATTGACGGGGGCTATGATGGGCTGAGATCGGATTGTCGAACGAGCCAAACCGAGCTTGGTGGGGGCCATTGCCACCCTAAAGGTAATAGGGAAAGAATAACCCCCAAAATTCACAATGTCACTTATTTAGTTGACTCCAAAGTCTCTCCATCATTAACACACTCTCTCTCTCCCCCCTCTATGTATAGCCTAAACTTCATCAAAATGTTTGTAGTATCAAGAAAATTCTCTTGACAACAAAATTCTGCACTTCATGGTGTCGCACACGAAAAACCAAGGCAGTAATAGTAGCTCCCAAGAACCAGCTTTTCTTCAACTGGTTTCTCACCACCAACAAAGTCAACCAGATCCCGGCCACACCTCCGTCCACCGGCACTTCACAGGCCCCACTACCAGTAGCACCACTTCCTCCTCGTCCACGACCCCAATAACAACCACCAATAATAATGATAATAACAGCAATAAGAATGACTCCACCGTCAAGAAACCATCCAAGGATCGGCATACCAAGGTGGACGGCCGAGGGCGGCGCATCCGTATGCCGGCCCTATGTGCAGCCAGAGTTTTCCAGCTGACCAAAGAATTAGGCCACAAGTCTGATGGTGAGACTATAGAATGGCTTTTGCACCAAGCTGAACCATCGATTATAGCAGCAACTGGCACAGGTACAATTCCAGCCAATTTTTCGACCCTCAACCTTTCTTTACGCAGCCGGGGCACCACCATTTCAGCTTCACTATCCAAGTCTATGCCTCTCTTTATCGGTGGCGCTACCAACATGCTTGGGTTCCACCACCAGCTCACCTCAAACAGTGGGGGTTTTGGGCAAGACCTAGATGCTGCAACCTCACATTCAGATACTAAACCTAGGAGAACCATCATGCAAGATCATGAACCGGGTTCAGATCAGAAACCCGGTTCATCTCAGCCATCCAGCTTCATCCCGACTCCCGCTATGTGGGCGGTGGCACCAGCGAACGCCAACATAGGGAACGCCTTTTGGATGCTGCCCGTGACTGATGGAACTGCCATGGCCCCTGTGGGTGCAGGGCAGCAAGAACACCCCTTCTGGCAATACAAAACCTCCCCCACTCAGAGAATTGGTGGCTTCGAGTTCACCGGAGTTGGCGACCGGTTTAACCCCGGATCAATGGTGGTGCAACACCCATCGCCGCCGGTTCAGCAGCTGGGACTAGGTGTCTCAGATACTACAAACATGGGATTACTGGCCTCTATCAATTCATATAGTAATGGTAACTGTAGGATTGATTTGGGCATGAATTTGCAGCAAAACCAGCAACAAGATAATGTCAGCGATGATGAAAATCCCAAAAATTCTTGATAAATCCATATGATAACATCCCTATATTGTTCTTGTTGGAATTCTAAGTTTTTCTTTGCCAGCTGTTTTCCTAGTTTATTACTTTCTTGATGATAAGATTTTTACTTTAGTTCATCTTTTCAATGTTCCATTTTGCTCCCCACTTTTTTCTGTATTGTTTTCAGACGTGATTATAAAATTTTAAAGAGTTGTAAAGTAAATATAATGGATCATGCTATGTGTACATAATCATGTACACACAGCCTTACACCCCCCTCACATGGAGGGGGGCCCACACACAATAAAATATTCGTGGGGCCCTCTCTATGTAAGAGGGGTGTAAATCATTATGTACCCCACAAGGTGTACAAGTAGATTAATCCTTAAAAAATAGAAAAATATAATTGGAACACGAGCTTTAAAAATGTCTTTATAGAAAATTATTAACTAAACGTAATTGAATTGGAATTGTTAAAAAGGATTAAAAAGATTAAACTACCAGAGAAGAATGTTAACATGCATAATGATTACACAGTAAAAATTATAGATACATCACAAAAATCACGTATATGCTTACATCTTATCCTTTACATAAAAAATTTGATTACGTCGAAATTGTAGATATGTATATGTCGAAAAATCGTGGAAAAAAATTATATTTGATGGCTTTTTAATAATGAAAGTTCGATTTTTGTCGTTCTTTACACATAAAATTCAAGCTATATCTCTAATTATTAAGATGTAAATTGGGTTCAAACAATAGTGTCTGGTCTTCTCAGGACAAAAATGTAACACCGGTTCACTCTTAGGGGCATATTTGTATATTTTTATAAAATTTGGTCAGAGAGACAAAACTTTCAACTTTTGACCATTTTTCAAAATGGGATGCAAATTGGACATTTTCCTCTTATTAATATTCAGTCTTTGGAGTGAGTGTTTATTTCCATTTTGGTGTGCTTATAATCAAGACTTTGTTGAAGGATAAAAGGGTATAGTTGCTGACACTGTTGACTTTTGTCTAGTGAGAGTCTTCTTCTATTTGTTTTTTTATTTTTGGGTTTTTAATATCAACTTTTTTTATGGGATTGAGTGGAACAGATGAAATTTGTGTTGTCTAAATTATTTGAACTCTCTTCATTTAGAGCAACATAATTTTTTTAAAATTATTTTTTCTCGAAATTATTTTCAACCACACAATCTATAAACCCTCTGACATTTCCTCACTTTTTGACCTTACATCCTTCAGAACATCATTTTTCACTTGAAAGAATATGTCAAACAAGCTCTTAGATGATAATTTGATTGTTCATTACTTAACAACGAAAGTTACATAAAAATAATTAATATTTTATTTTAATAAAATGATAATATTCATCACTACAAGGTATCTACCGTTGAACCGCAAGGGCTCGTCTGTCGAACACAGCATGATTGACCACAAGACAATTTAGCCTCAATATCGAACTTGACTCTGGATTTGATATTGAGATCATATACGATGATGGAAGTATCATTAGATAAAATTAGCAGCATTATTGAAAGAAATTTTTTAAAAAATATCAGTTAAATAGATCATCATATTATAAAAAAATCAACGAAATCTTATTGATCAAAGCATTTTCAAGCCACCATTTCAACCTGAAACTGAGCAACTAAACAGCATTTCGGCTTAATCTCTGTTATTGCACCAAAAGATAATTTAATGATAAATGTTATGCTGAAGCAGTCTTCTTTTGCTGAAAGATGACGGCATAAACTGGGACTGCAACACCGATGGTGAATGCAGAAAGGACACCAAGAGTCATCTTCAGTTGCTGATGTTTCATCCTATCCAAGTTGTACATGTGCTTTGCGTGAAGGTAGAAAGGCTCGTCATGGCCATGGCCTCCTCCCATTTTCTTTACACCCGTTGAATGAATCCCTCTATTCACTGTTACAGAAAAACAAATTTCAGCCTATCCGTTAGTAAAACAAACAAAAATATGGCACCATTGATAAGATGAGTACAATTTCAGATTCTTGCTTGTTCATTCGTGGTGTCTGGTACATGCTACAGGCTATGACTAAAAGTACCATAAACAAGATTTTAACTTATTTTTATTCCCTAATACTGTCTAGTACTACCTAGAACACTCAACCAAAAATGCCATCAATATGCTGAATCAGTAGTAGAGAATTCCTCTAATCATTCTTTGCTCTCAAGGGATTTATCAAAAGAATAGCATTTTCATTCTACTGTGCTATTATTTTACTCGTGTTTTCATCAAATTGTATAAAATTTTGTTCAGTTTTCAGCCTTCACAATGCAATTGAGTGTCCGTTTCTTGAGTAGCATAAAAAATTTGGAAATCTATCTCTCTTTTCCACGAGTAACATGAACATATGCAAGTGTGTTAATACCCACACCACAAAATATCCTTCTCGAGAGTGTCCACACTGCAATTGAGTGTGGACACTCTCGAGAATTCCTCTAATCATTCTTTGCTCTCAAGGGATTTATCAAAAGAATAGCATTTTCATTCTACTGTGCTATTATTTTACTCGTGTTTTTATCAAATTGTATAAAATTTTGTTCAGTTTTCAGCCTTCACAATGCAATTGAGTGTCCGTTTCTTGAGTAGCATAAAAAATTTGGAAATCTATCTCTCTTTTCCACGAGTAACATGAACATATGCAAGTGTGTTAATACCCACACCACAAAATATCCTTCTCGAGAGTGTCCACACTCTCAATTCCGTGAAAGAGAAAATAATAGCAAAGTGTACATAAGCTAATTAAAAAAACAAGAGACAATTTCAGTAATATCCCAATTAACTTAGCATGATATTGTTCGCTTTAAGCCTAACCCACACAGTTTTGTTTTTGGGCTTTTACCCTAAAGGATTTGTACCAATTGGAAGCGGTCCTTTCACTTATAAATCAGTCTCATTTTCCTTCCCCAGATGATGCGAGATTGTAGCTATTATAATCACCAACCTTAGGGGGCTTAAGTTCTGATATCATTAGGAACATCTCAGTCCACTTGGTATGATATTGTCTGCTTTGGAGCCTAGCCCATACTATTTTGTTCTTGAGCTTCACCTAAAAAGCCTCAGTGGACAATATCATACCAAGTACAGTGGGATGTTACAAATTATATTAAAGCTTAAACCCAGTCGGAAGTGCGGCCGACGAGGATGTTGTGCCCCTTGAGGTAGGGTGATTGTAGGAAAATATGATTGATTTATAGGTGAGAGAACAACTCTCAATTGGTATGAAACCTTTTGGGTGAAAGCCCAAAAACAAAATTGTGCGGGCTAGGTCAAAATGGACAATGTAATACCAAGTGGAGGATATTACAGTTTCCCAGCAGCTACTCTGCTTGAAGTAAATAAACTTCAAGGTGAAGTAAGGCTTGAGGACTTTACAAGGATATCACAAAACAAGAAACACCTATTCTGATCCTCTTCATTGCAAATTTAGCAGGTAGAACTTCAGATTTTGGGTACGCTTTGAATTTTACTATATTCTAATCAAAATAAACAGATATACATAATAAAGGTCACTCTATTATACTGCATTTCTCGAACATAAAACAATGTGTCTCTTCTTTAGTTCACCTAAAGTCTCTGCTGCATTTGTTACTCAATCAATCTTTAGGGGCAGAAGACAGCTTGACCACTAGATAGCTTCAAAGCATATGTTCTACAAACAGGTAAAAATGCAAAGGAAGTCCATAGACTATAATGACTCAAATAACAATAATCAGAAAGCGGAAGATAAAACTTGACCAGTTTAACATTCCAAAAATCTTACTATCTTTGTTCAGTAGGAAAAGAGGAAAAAAACATCAAATTTGTTTAGAGTGAGTTGAAGTTTCAGAAAACATCAGTAGAAGTGCACAAAACTTCGCTGAGGCTTCTCTCAGCCGCATGGCTGGCATCGATACTATGCAAATCATAAAGAGCTCCAACATTTGCAAATTTAAGGCAGCAAAAATGACACTTCAAGGTAGATTGCCCATGGTTGAGCACTTCATCATTAATACGTGAGAAAAGAACCTCACAAAATTTCAACAGAGAACCATCATACCTCATCCAAAGAAGATAGACTAAGATAAGGCGAAGCTGGGAGTCAAACGAATAATTGAAACCTAAGGAAGAGTCTCCTGGTTTTTAGCTAAAATGATGATATTTTTTTTTTCCTTTTTGTTTTGTTAGATATCACAAACAGACAGGAACTGTGGCAAGAATTATTCGGAGGGAAGCTAACTGAGGCCCGCAATAGGTGAGTTCAGACAGTAATCAGGGTTACGCAGGATGCAGCCCAGAAAATGAGTGTTCTGCAGTGGCAAAATGCACATTTACTGCAATATTGATATGGGATAGGAGTCGTCTGTTTTAGAATTTTCTTTAAGGTAATAAATGAATTCTCTTAGATTAATAACCAAACAAAATTGAGGCTAAAAAAATTTATACTAAAATTAAGGTTCAGTATTAAGCATACTCCAGTAGCCTCTGAAGGAAAAGTGTAGATATTGGTGGTCACCAACAGTACATATTTTCCAGCTCCCTACCAAAAAAACACTCTACGATTAATCAAATAAGCGGATAGAGCAAACCGTAACGACCATTTAGGTAGTGTGCTCAAATTAATAGAGTTATTTGACACAATAAAACTTAGATGCTTGAAGCATTTATATTGTAGAACAGGAAAAAATTATCAAAAGATATAGAAAAGAAACGAATAATAAAATACGAAAACAAATCATACTTATCAGGACAATTCTTATAAAGAAATAATAACGAGGGAGCCCAAATTGTTGTAAAAGCTTTAATCGCCTTAAAAGGTGTTAAGGGATATATATCCCATATTGATAAATGATGTTGACACAGACCAATTAATAAAGATTTTGGGCTACTCCTCTTAATAAGGTTGACCTTTTAAGATGGAACCCCAATTCTTAACATATAAATGATCCACTTATAAGGTGATGGCAATCCTCCCCTAATAAGCCGGTTTTATTAGGTGGAGTTAGGCNTAAAAAGGTTGACCTTTTAAGATGGACCCCCAATTCTTAACATGGTATCAGAGCCCATTATGCTCCAACGAGCGATTCGATCCCGTTAAGACTCTAAAATGAGCACGTGGATTTCAAGATTGGTCTGCTCAAATGAGCCACCATCTTGCGGGGGCGTGTTAAGAGATATATATCCCACATCGATAAATGATGTCGATACAGACCAATTAATAAAGATTTTGGGCTACTCCACTTAAAAAGGTTGAACTTTTAAGATGACCCTCAATTCTTAACAAAAGGTTTATCGAAAACATATAAGGAGCTAAAAACCAGGAAATGACATACATCATATATACACTCGCCTAGATCAATTTTACACAGCTGTATAAATATTATATATACTCTAATTCGAGTTTATAGAGGCACTGATAATGTACAGAAAGTAACTATGACTCCAAAAAGAAAATAAACATCCAGCTTGAATTCAAATTCCTTTCAAAATAAGCTCATAATATGCACCCAAAAAACTCAACAAACATTATCTTTCAGATGGAAAAAGAAAAACATTTACATGTGGAAATACAAATTAACAAAGCGAAACAGAAAGTCGACTAAACAGGTATGCGTACAAATTTCAAACAAATGTCGATTGACTGAAATAATAATGAAAATTTGGAAATAAAAAACAGACCTGATTTGGGGAGAAATGATTCAGTGGAACCGAGGAACTTGGAAGCACACGATCTCAATCCATTGTTCATCGCCATTTTCTTTAAGAAATTCTTTTTATCAAATTAAAAAAACAGAGATTCTGCTTCTGCTGGCCTGTGTTCATATAAGATGAAACCAAAATTGAATCGATATGTGAGTAGGGTTTGTTATGATTTGCAATGTAGGGGAACTGTTTCTGGTAAGCATGGGGGTTCTTTTAAAACTGACTTAGTCTGGCCTATTTTCATTTTGACTTTTACACTTAGGTCCCGTTCGAGAGGGATTAAAAG
>CAIGRT010185271.1:0-18928 GCA_903798405.1 Fraxinus platypoda
GAGTTTCCTCCAACACTATTCTCTCCTCAGAGAGTTTAATTGCTTCCTTTGCTAAGTTATGCGCAACCACATTAACCTTCCTAGGTACATGACAGACGGACCAAGACTGAAAAGAAACAAGCATACTCTTCGTGTCCTGTATCAGTAGGCCAGCATAGTTCCAAACCTCTAATTCACCATTAAGTCCTTTTACAACATTCATCGCATCGCCCTCTAAAATGATCGACCTCAAATCAAGCTGTCTACACAAAGAAACAGCTTCCATTGCTCCAATAGATTCTGCCAGAAAAACGTTCGGGAGAACTTTCCTTTGAGACATCAGCGATACTATAACTTTTCCTGTCCAATCTCTCACTGCTACACCAATACCAATTCGACTATTATCCGGGTCTACCGCCACATCCCAATTAATTTTGTAATTGGTATTTTCCATGGAAAATTTCAAATTTTCACCCAAATTCCTACTTTGAAGTGTTTGATTGCTATTTTTTTCATGAAAAATATTTTTCAACTTCTAAAAATATGTCTAATTTTCTTAAGAAAAACATTTTTTTGGGGGGAGTAAGTTTTGTTTTCTCAAAACAAGGAAAATATTTTCTTTTTCTAGGATATATTTTTCATGCCAATCAAACACACTCTAAGAGTTTGAAGATTCAAAGCTTGGAATTGAAAATTAGAAGCAAGAAAGAATTCAGAATCAACTGAAGACTTGTTGAAGGAATTCAAGAAGGCGAAATTGATAGCAATTCTTCTTTTTGCAAACATATTTTTCAGGTGATGAGTATTCATATTTCTTTTTGTTGTTTCATCAAAAGTATGCTGGGCTCAACTTGTAAATATTGGGATGAAAAATATAAACATTATTGACTGTTTTAATTCAAAGGCCATCACTTTTAACATGATTTTTCTAATTGATTGATATCATATGATTATTGCTTATTGAAATGTTTAATCACCATTTAGATAATAAGTTACTCATTTTATTTATGGGAGGTTAAAAAAATAGTTTTTAAACATTGTAATAGCCAACATAAGGTTCAATAAATGTTAAGAATAATACTATATAACTTATGCAATTAAAATATGTAATCGTGTAATTTAATGATTTTCTATGTATTTGAATTTGGAATAGGGATATCTCGGGCTATGTTTAGAAATATGTTTAATTTATCTCGGGAGTTCTCAGTTGATACACAAATTAGACTATAGAATATAGGTTGAAAATTGGAATCGAGAATAATAGGCGGAGTTGGAATCCTAACACGCTCTTCTCAAATAAAGTCGTCATAAAATCATTTTTCAAGTGCAATTAGATAGAACAATAACTAATAGACTATTATCATCTTCTAAAACCTGTAAGTTCTTATTACTTCTATTATATTAAAAGTATCATTGCATAAATGTAAGTGTCCGAGTTAAGATCATAGAAAAATGGACCTTAGTAAAGAAAATATCTCAATTTAAGTTCGACAAATAGTCAATGTTCTAAAATGCGTAATGCGTTGCGATGCGTCGAGGCCGAGAATCAAGAATCACAAGTTTAGGCGTGTCAATGCAAAGAATAAGCGTCATAATGCGTTTCGTATTTTTAATGCATTAAATATAAAGAATCAACAATCACAAGTTTAGGCGTGTCAATGCGAAGAATAAACTTCATAATGCGTTTCGTATTTTTAATGCATTAAATATATTTTATATAAAAAAAATAGATTTTTTACAAAAAAAAAAATAATAATAAAAAATTAGACGGCATAATGCGTCGCCTAGCGCGGGATTAGGTGCGCCTAGGCAGCGCAATGCGCCGCATTTTAGAACAAAAAAGCATTTTTCCGAGCATACCCGAATTTGACGCGTTTTCTCCGACGTCGCGCCTAGGCGGTGCATTTGCGCGCATTTTAGAACATGGCAAATAGTTAAGCTACTTACCAAATATAAAATTAGCAAACAGATTATAGAATTAACATGAAAGATCATGTTGAAAATGGAGATGATACTGGATACTTCCGATACAAATTTGTTGAAGAAAATATAAGATTATAGGCACAATATTAAATAATTGATTACAAGAACACAAAAACGATGTAATTTGCAGAGAATTGAAATTTTATTATAATATGGAAAAATAATATAAAGATTTTATATTTATGATTTATCCAACTTAGTCTAAAATACAATGAAGAGCTAAATATATATAAAGATCAAGTAGGGGAGGTTCAAACCCTAGTTTTGGTGTTGTAGAAGGAAAATGATACAAAAAATACATGTAAAACGCGAAATTGATCTGACCTCGGAAAGCAGCGCTAGGAGAGAGGCCAGGGTCAAGCGGTAGTCAAGCGGCAAGGACAGCGCTTCAACACTGCCTGTATGGCGCTGATGCGCCGAGTCTTCGAAAAAGGTTAGTTTCTTTGCTCAAATTGATTCCTAAATCCAAATCTTGACAGCTTCAAGTCCAACACAAAATAAAATTTCAACTAGAATTTATCAAGTAAACTTGAATAAGATTCCACAATAACATTCCAAATACAATTCCTCTTAAAGTGCCCTTTAATTAAAATTGTCAATTATCTTCAACAAAAAATTCGGGTCAAACACAAATTTTAACAAACCTCAACTTGACACGAATTTCACTGCAATGAACAATAAAGATTCTCCACCTAGAGACAAATTCCACTGCAAGAAATAAACTTCAACTCTTCAACAAAAACACAAACGACATTCTCCATCAAAATTTCCAACTGAAAATATTCTCCACTTCTGCCATCCTAATTAGGGGCAAAAGTGATCTAATGATCTTCAAACAAGGCTAAAACAAGCCCTCTAGCAGAATTACAACTGAATGTATCAAAAGAATGATCTCGGCTAGAATGGGTCTGCTATTAACAGTTGAATACAATGACACAACTGATAATGGTGGCAAGGCGGATTTACCCATAAGTTCTAATTTCAACTAAAATTTATTCTTTAAAGAAGACCCCAAATTAAACTCAACGGCATTGAATCCAACTCCAAATCTACCCGAGTTCTTAAAATATGATGATTGCTAAAAAATTCTTTATAACACTGCATCAAATGTTCTAACAGTCACATCAAACATCTTTATTCAGACTCGCTAATACCAGCTATCCAACAAGGTGTATTATTACCGATCATCACAACACCTTTTAAAAATTCTTCATATGTTGAAAAAAAATCCCGATTTGAACACATATGAAAAGTGCAAGCTATATCAAGAATTCAAGTCTTGTCAGGTTTAAAGTTGTAGTGAGACTTAAGCTTTCCATTATTTTTAGGAATTTCTGCAAAATACTTGTTTCCCTGAAGTTTTTGATTGTTGATTTGCAGCCAATTTTGCTTTATTCTACAACTTATAACAATCGTTTATCGAGTACCCCTTTTTTGCAATAATTAAAAAAATTTGAAGTTAGATTTTAACTTGCCCCTTGTACGGCCACCATCAATAATCAGGCCATCTCCATATACCTCAAATGCAATAAGATGCTTCATTTTCACCTTTGAATATAGAGTATCATAGATTTTGTCGATAGTGAGAGTATCACAACCGTATAAATCACGTCTCTAAAAGACATGTATGAAGCGGGCAATGGACACAATAAAATCAATCCAAAATATTCTTCATCATATTTGACCTCCAAAGTCTCCAAATCAGTGATGATTTCCTTAAAAGCAGTTAGGTAATCCTCAAGAGATGTACCTTCTGTCATATGATGAGAATATAAACGTTGCTTCAGATGCAATTTGCTAGTAAGACTTTTTGATGAGAATATAAACGTTGCTTCATACATAATTGCTCTAATTTTAACCATAATCTAGCTGTTGACTTCTCCTTTAAAACATCTTGAAAAATATTATTTGAAAGATGAAGATATATTTGAGCTATGGCATTTCGATCATTCCGTTGTTTCTCCTCTAGAGTCCAAGTTGTGGGCATCTTGTCAAATCCCAACAATGCATCGTCCAAATCCATTTAAGCGAGTACTATTAGTATCTTTACCTGCCATACAAAGAATCTTGTATTGCGATCAAATAGCGGAATATGATACTTCATAATTGTCATCACGAAAGATCAAGCTGAGTTCCTAACTTCATCAAAACCTCGATCTCCCAAGAATTTTCATACATTTGGCTCTAATACTAGTTTGCTGAAAATGGAGATGATACCGGATAATTCTGATACCAATTTTTTGAAGAAAATACGAGATTATGGAAAAAAATATGAAATAATTGACACAAGAATACAAGAACAATGTAATTTGCAGATAATGAAATTTTATTATAATATAGAGAAAAAATAAAAAGATTTTGTATTTATGATTTGCCAAACTTAGTCTAAAATACAATAAAGGCCTAAATATATATAGGAATCAAGTATGGGACGTCCAAACCTTAGTCTTAGTGTTCTAGAAGGAAAATGATGCAAAAAACGCATGTAAAATGTGAAACATATCTGACATCGGAAAGCAACACCAGGCGAGCTGCTAGCTCAGGGCGCTCACTGCTCGAGCGGTGGTCGAATGATAGTCGAGCGGCAAGGACAACACTAAAACACTACCTATATTGATGCCCAAATCCAAATCTTGACCTTTTCAAGTTAAACACAAATTCCAACTTCCAAAAGGACTTCCAAATTCAACTTCAACTAGAATTTACCAAGTAAACTTGGATAGAATTCCACAATAACATTCCAAATAGAATTCCTCTTAACATTAATTTAATTAGAATCCCCAATTATCTTCAACAAAGAATTCGGGTCACACCCTAATTCCAACAGATCAATTTTTTGAAAAAAGTGACGGATAGGATACTATGTGTCACTCTACTACTAAAATGTTATCCTATCTGTCCCTTGCCATTTTAAAAGTTTACGAACTTGATAAACTTGCTAAACTACTATAACATCTATCATTCCATCTTCCAAACCTTCCTAGTGTGCTAACTTTCAAAATAATGAGTGACGAAATGATGGATATGATAACATTTTAGAATTTTTAGTAAGTCCAAGGGAAACTCAAAGACCTTTTAAAATTTAATGAAAAAAGAGAACCATTTGAGAAAGTTTAGTGACATCTCGTAGAGCTTTAAAGTTCCATGGTAATTAATAAGCCCATAAGAAAGTTATGACAATTGGAATATTTAACCCTCAAATGTAATTTAAAGTAGGTGAAAAGTTCATATAGCCAAATTACTGTGTTAGCTTCATGTTCTAGCTTACTTAAGTACAAAAATTTATGTATGGGGCATAATCATAAAATAAGAAATTTTCATGTAATATGAAAATTTTTAAATTGAGCATGGAACGGTTGCCCCTGCTTGCCCATACTAAATCTGCCGGTGACAGATGACGAGGAGATGTGATAAAAGTTCTGGTGAAATGGGGCTTTCTTGGATGATCCTAGTAGATTAGGTAATAGTATCTCAATGAGCCAAGATCTGTTATTCCCAACTTTTTGTCTCTTTTGATGTCCCTTCAATAAGAAAATTACATTTCACCACCAATTTACACATCACTAAATGAAAATGTGGTGTTGGAGAATTGGTGAATAATTATATTCCCTCTAACCAAAAGTATGCACATGCAAATACGATAAAATCGTGACTTACTAGTGTAAAATATTGGATAGAGTTTCGACTTACCGAAATCAAGATGTGCACATCAAAATACGAACAAAATGTGACTTACTGAAATACATAAATTAGAAGGAGGTGAAATAAATTGAGGTATGCGAATGCAAATCTCATTAACATAGATTTTGCCCCCTCTGTTGATACTAATATGATCAAGTGGGCTGTTTTGCTTTTTGTTTTTTCTTAAGAATTTGGGGGCCCTTTTCACAATTTTTTGGGTTCGTTTTTAGGGTTTAAAAGTGAAAAAATTGGTTTTTAATCCCATTTCTTTGTTCCCTTTATTCATCTTTTCTCTATTCATTCTTCATTCGTTTTTTCCTTTCAAAATTTTTTTACACTTTTCGGATAAAATGGGGCAACATCTAGAGTACAATGAGAAGAAATCAAAGCAATTGAATAGTTTTTTTTTGGGTGAGATCAACACCAAGCCAAAAGTCATTTCAAGAATTCAACCAAGGGAAGGATTTACTTTTGGTGTTGTATTTTACCCATTATTCCTCTAAGAATTTTTTCCTCTAACTTTTCTCCTTTTTATTATCAGATATATAAAATGGGCTAAGTTCTTGTGTTGGGATTTATGATAGAAACTTAACATAGCTTTGTTAATTTCAATATTTGTTTTTTAATGTTAAAATTCTTATTTTCATGTGTATTTACTATTTTATTTCATGAATTATTATTTATGTGGCCAATGAATGATTGTGTTAAGTGATTTGTACATCGTTCAAGAGAAGATTGTGCATTTTAGATCAAAGTATAAATACCCTAGGTTCTTGTAAGGATAGAGATATACTACTAACTCTAGGTGACTTATTGAGTTATTTTCAAAAATATTCAACTAGATTGTTTGGGTTTTAAACGACTTAGAAAACATAGTAGGCTAAACCAAGCAATTAGTTTAATTTTACTCGAGAGAGGTAATTAGCTAAAATCTAAAAATCGGGTTTAATATTTCAAATGAGTAATTTGTTAATTTCCTGATGAAAAATTAATTAGGCAACATTCAAGTGAAATCATGAATTCCAACCACTTTATCCTCCCAATTCTCTATTTTTTAGATTTGTTCCCTTTGTAAAGTTTCTAGTTATTTTCTCATTTTAAAAAATCAAAATCTGTAAATTTGTGTGTGTTGCTTTGTTAGAATTAAATTGACTAGACTAGTATAATTAAAAGGAAACATTCCTCAAAGGATTAACAACTCAGACTCACAAGTTCACTTTATAACTAGAATGCAACCCGCACACTTGCAGTACGTAATTTCAACGAACAAGTTTTTGGTACGATTGTTGGGGAATATTTTTATTTTGATTACTACTTTGGTTAATTTAGTTTTAAAAATTTTTTATTTTCATTTTTATTTGCTTTCTCTTTTATATCTTTTGGCTAACCCCAACATTTTTTTCTTTGTATTTGGTAATCTTTCTATGTACTTTTCAACTATATTTGTATAATTCTAATGGTGGTAAAGTAATAAAATTTGTGTAATAACTAATCTCTATATGAATTATGGATATATGCTTAGGGGAGATTCAAGATGTGAAATTTGTTACGCGATGCATTGTATTGTACAATGTTTGTATTCGTGCACTAATGAATTCAAGTCGAAACTTCTTTGGTTTAGATAATACTTAAGGTGTCAAAAATAAGCACTTGATCATTCTGATTAGGGTTGGATGAGGACATCAAGCTTGTGAGAAATGGTCCTCCCCTATTGAATGAGAAGGTACTTGCAAAATATTATTATGAACTTGCCAAATTGGATAAAGACAACATACTTATGGGAGATTACATGAACTTAGATGAATTTTAAAAGTGGGGTTATAATCCACTTGATGGAGCTTATAAGAAAAACTTGCAATTGCCCGTGGAGTTCATTTCTGGACCGGTCATTCAATCCGAGGAGGCTTCAACTATTAAAGAAGAGCTCTAAGTGAATGACAACATAATAAAAAAGGAGCCGAATGTACATGTAGCAAGAAATGAGGATGAAAGTAATTTATTTCTTTCTGACTTCATTGATTGCCCGAAAATTGAGTTTTTGATCAGGCCTGATGATATGGTAGAAGTCTATATAGTTGGAGTTGAATCGGATGGAATAAGAAAGTCATCTTATATTGAAAATCGCAATATTGAGTTTTGTAGAACAAATAAAGAGTGGGGCAAGGTCAAAACAAGAAAATTGTGCAAGGCATCTAGAGCCTTCCTTAGATGTCCATGATCCAAATCCTCAAAGTTAAGTTAAAGAATATAAAAAAAGCGTTATAGGGAGGCAACCCAATGTTCTTACTCTTAATCATTTTGACTTTCTAATTTTGTTGCGCGTAGCAATTACTTTAGCAACTTTTTGATTAACTATCCTTTTTTGTAGGTAATTTTGAAGTCCTATTTATTCATGGTTCCTAAGAAGTTTGGGGATATATAAATTGTTGTTCAAGAAGGTCACATGCTTAAATCCATTACAGGTATCCTTCAACAAACACCCAATCGGGGAAGTCTCATTACTCCCATCTTCTCTTTAATATTGTTATTTTACAAATTGAGGACAATGTGTGATTTAAGTTTGGGGGAGATTGTGCTTATTTTGAGGTGATTTTGTGTTGACATACTAGATAGGCTTGTCGGCTTAGTATGGTTTGATGTTTAAAATTGTTACTAATTCATAAGATATGACTAAATATGCTACTTGTGCCTATTTTATTTTATTTTTTAGAAAAATTTGCTTGTCCGCGTGACATCTCAAATTATTTTTAGCATAATAATCATGACCAATTGTTGTCTAGATGTGAAATTTTTTTATTGATTGAGAGATTTTTGAATTCATAGAACTAGGTTGTGAGTTGTGTTTAAATCTTATCAATCCTACATTCTCGTCTTTCACTTAACCTTGTTGTGAGATAAGTATGGGGATGGTCAAGCCGGTGAAATATATTATTTAGAAGTGTGTTGATTCCTTGCATGTGAAAATATTTGTGTGGAGTGTCTTTTGCTAACAAGTATAAGTTAGGTAATGACCACACACTAGAGATTTAAACCACATATATTTTTTTGTGCTTAAAAAGGGGAGAGAGGGGATATTGCACTTATTGAATCTTATGCTTCACTCCGTAGCCTTTTTTATTCGAGTTATTAAGTCCATAGGGGTATCTCGAAATTTGGTACCCTTTGGCCTAAAAAATCGAGAATTTATCGACCAAAAGTTAACTACACAAGTCAAAAAGAAAGTTTAAGGGAGTGAGACTAATCACGAGCTTTGATTGAAAAATTAGACAATGTGCATTTGCAATTAAATTTTGGGCATAGATAAATAGTGGTTTGAATTACCTAGTATAAGCTAAATGTCAAAACACTCATTTAGTAGAGAATCATAACATGGATAGATTATTGAAATTGTCGGTTAGGCACAACCAAAGTGGAGCGAGAAAAGAAAAAAGTGATTTGCGAATAACATTTAGATTTACACCTCGGGAAAGAAAATAAATATCTATTTGGGGATGTGAATTTCACGAGTTGTAAAGGAAAGATATGACCACTAAGGGTCGGGTTGAAACCAATTTGAAATTTTTTTCCGTCTTTTCAATTTTCTTTCGAGTCCATATGATGATTGAAGATGACTATGAACGAACATACTGATCAAACATTGGATAAACTTAAATTGCTTTCAAAAGCATGATTTGGAAGCATATTTGTGAATTGATTACACAATTTTATACTCACGGATATATTGTGGCAAATCACGTGTTGCTTGATTGTGTTAGTACACTTATTAGAGACTTAAATAAGCTTATTATTAATTAAATGAGCTAATTTCTACTCACAATTTCTGAAACTTGTGCTTTTATATGTTAAAAATCATCAATTGGAAGGGAGTGAACAAAAAGGAAGTGAAAAAAGATTGAAATTGTGCAAAAATATGAAGTTGGGATCAAATTATATAGGTGCTAAAATTTGAAGGACTTGGATGCAATTATCAAGTCAAGATCGAAATAAAACTCAAAATTTTGGGGACCAAAATGTGCAGGATCAAAGTTGAGGGACTGATGTGCAATTAGGCAAGGACTTAAGGCTCAAAATTAGCAAAATGATTGAGCAGTGAGCGCTAGGCTCAAGCCAGCACGCGCCCGAAAGGATGGAACCAATGGAAACTTAACCTCTCTTTATTAATTTCAATATTTGCTTTTTAATGTTAAATTGCTTATTTTCATGTATATATACTATTGTACTTCATGTATTATCATTTATGTGGCCAATGAATGATTGTGTTAAGTGATTTGTGCATCGTTCGTGAGAAGATAGTATATTTTAGACCAATGAGTAAATAACCTAAGTTCTTGTAGGTGATAGAGATATACCATTAACTTTAGGTGACCAATTGAGCTATTTTCACAAAGATTTAATGCTATTGTATGGGTTTTAATCGACACAGAGATATAGTAGGATAAACTATGCAATTAGGGTTGCATTTACGATACGTAATTTCAGCGAACATGTTGTATCTTTTGAAATCAAATAATGTGGATCATTAGATCACTCCTTTTCATTTTTAATGGTCTTGATTGTACACTATTAAAAGGTTATCAGTTTTTGTAATGTACCATTTTGAATGGTCACACGCAATCTGAAACAATATGACTATTTGATATACACCCTTTGCATTTGAAAAGTCATGACTTGTCATCGCACGATTTAGAGATTTTTCTAATTCACGCCTATGAATTTATCTTGTAAATTCCAACAATCCCTCATATGAATGAAAGAAGTCAACTCAAAACGAGGAAGGCAAAGAAGAGTACTATTAAAATATAATGTATTTAGATCGGTAGCTTTTGCTTTGAACCTTCCTTAGTAATAATCGATCAGACTCACGTGACTTATCAGTGAACACAGCATTTTGAACTCTTGATCGTTATTGTAAGCATAAACAATAGTTCGAACACATTATCTGTCATATCAAACTGTGATTCTCTATTAGGTTTATTATTTTGGTCCTAAACTGTCTTAGGTTCTACAATTGCGCTAGAGAATTCACCTAAATAAATTTTTCAGAGAATCGGTCAGGGTTTCACTCACATAGGTAATGTTCTATAAAGAATATCGTAAAATACTCTACTTGTACTGTTTACAAGACATAGTCATTATTAAAGTATATTTTATCCTCAACAATATTTTTTATGTAGCATTTATTTGCATCATAGAAATAGGGAGTAGTTAAACTCCGAAGTACTTCTTATCGAGTCAATCATAACTAATTTTCCTATTGAACCTAACTCGTGGAATCTCCAGTTGTTAGGTTAGGTTTCCATTAACCCGACACATTAGTTTATGTTTTACATCCACTTCCCTCTATCAAAGTCTATTCTCTCTAGATAACCTATTTGTAAACGAATTCGATAAGTTATCCTTCCATAAAGCTATTATTATTATTATTATTATTATTATTATTATTATTATTATTATTATTATTATTATCCTTCCATAAAGCTATTATTATTATTATTATTATTATTATTATTATTATTATTATTATTATTATTATTATTATTATATTTGAGAGCAACTATAAAATATTATTATGTCTATGATGTATATGTCGACACTTACTATTATACACGATATTCCATGCCTATCTCGATTAAATCATATAACATGTACAAATTGTCTTCACTTAGGAAATCCTTTAAAAAAAAAATTGAAGTTATCACGGTTCCATCTGATTTTGTTTAAAACTCTAATTTAATCTTTCAGTTCTCAAGTTGTATGGAGAATTTTCGCAAAGCAACTATACTCCCAATAGTAAAACATATGTACTAATATTTGAACCCTCGCATTTGATATCTAATTTTCAACATTGTGCACGTTTTAATTGTAACAAGGTATTCGCCATGTGCATTTTATCATTTCAAATATTCTTCGAATATCTTAAACTCTAGTTTGAAGAAAGCAACGGAAACACCCACAAATCGTGGAGTGTATCCGAACTTTGTTTGAGAATATAATGCAAGCAATCCTACCCCTACAATACTGGGTAAGACTGAGCGACAACATTATATTCGTCCACTATTTTCAAGTTCGATCATATTATCAATTATGTTTATCAATTTTGTAACAAGGTATCCCAGTTTAACGACTTTTGATTTAGGATCTGTCATTTTTGTATAGCATTCTAGTATATAAGGGCTTTCAACCTTTCTTTCTACATAGAAACTTCTCGGACTTATAATGTAATTAAAAGAATGTGACATAGATAATGCTATCCCTGCAAAGTCCTATGTTGAAAATGAATTGTTTGACCCCCACAATTCCTAGGTCGAACCAATTTTAATTTTCATCAACTCTTTTCACATTTATCATTTATGTAGAGGAAATTCTCAATCTCGTGGTATTTAATCAAACTTCAACGTGCAACCTTTAGTAACATGATGATATAATATTATCTCCACTTTGCACAATTACTATCTCACATAACTTGATCAAAATTAATTGAGGCTATCTACCAAATTGACCATTATCCATTTCACTTTATCCTTTGAGCGGGATGATAATATCTCGTGAAAGTCGTGTACTTTCATATCAAATATTGGTAAATGTTCATTTAAAAGAGATTTTTAAGTTGTCTTATTTATTGTACATATATACAATTTTAATTATAATCTCCTTAAGCAAAAAAGAATATTTATAAATAATAGGACAATCATTGAATTCCAATTCTTTCATTTATTCATGTCAACCCTTCTAATAAAATATTGACACCGATTCACATAAGAAACCAAAATAATTTGACATTCAACAATTTTCTTATATAATTCAAACATGCACTTGTCTATTTCCCATACAAATTAAATTTCATACTAAACCCGATGTTTGGCACATCTTTCATGTTAGAAACCTAATCATACCATACATGTGCAATACGTGAATATAATTATTTAAATAAATTCATCAATGCAATCCAAATTAGTAACCTTTACTTTCTGAAAATTCTATATACAAAATCAAATTTCAAGTGAAATTCAACAAAATATAATCATGCAAAAAATAAAAATTTCCCTTGTCGTTTCTGATATGAAATCAGAAGATAAAATAAAAGAAAAGAAGGAATAAACCAAAAAATAAAAATGAGCTCCGTCTTAAGATTGTTTGATAAATGGTGCATAATTAATTAAATTTTTTTTTTAAAACCAAAAGCACACCCTAGAGCCGAGCATTCTTAAATCAAAGGCTGATCAGGCCTATTCAGAGACTAATCATAATCAGAGGCTGATCATGCCTATCTCAGAGGCTGGTCATGCATATCTCAAAGGCTGATCATGCCTAATCAGAGGCTAGTCATGCTTATTTAGCCTAATCATGCATATTCAAAGGCTGGTCATGCCTAATCAGAGGCAGATCATACCTATCTCAAAGGCAGATCATGCCTATTTCACGGGCTGATCATGTCTATCTTAAAGGCTGGTCATGCCTATTATAAACCTGATCATGCCTAATCAAAGGCTGGCATGAGCTTGAGCAATGGATGATTAGGCCTGGTTCCAAAGTCGGTCATGCCTATTTTCATGACTATCCAGCTTAACTTTAATACTGCTCGTTCCTTAAAGAGGACATAACATCCCAGAAACTCACACGTCGTCCGTAAGCCTCTAACATGGATGCATGGGGGCCACTGATGATCCCAGAATTATGACATAACCTGAGCATTATGTCCCGAGGACGAGGAAATACCTCGACGCCTTTGTTTCAAGTACCAAAAGATTCTGTTCGTGCTCATTCTCAATCATCAAGCTCGAAAATCAACGGATACAATTTTTGGTAGCATCACCATGCTTTCTATAAAATTTCGAATGACTTTTTCAAGACCCCCTACCACTCCCAACCACCAACGAGCTTAATGCCAATGCCTCTTACCAGCACAACTTTCAACATCAGTCTTATGTTATTTGCCGCTGCAACTGGTCTCACCTACATCAGTCTCATCCATCGGGACTAATGCTACCTCGTAACCTGTTATTGCGGCCTCTCCCCAAAGACGTATTGCCTTTGGAGCACTTACATAAACCCCTCAAGAAACTCGTATTTCCCTATCCACTTCTAAATTGGAAGATTTATTAGTGATTAAATTTTTACTAGGACAATGTTCTGAGGCCATTGTGTTCTTAAAAGCTAAGAGAAAGCAAATGGAGCATAAAGTAAGAGGGTTTGAAATTTGAATGAACTCTTAGCTTTTATATAGACGAGGCCACTTAATCCCCAATCGTTAGATCAAATTCAAGATCCATCACGACTGTCAATTACCTCGTCCAATCTTAGCCGGTGAAAAGTAAGCGGCACAAACAATTATTAAAATGGATGGCCATAGTTATACTGTGGCAATCACGAGCATTCAATGGAGTGTCACCTTGAAACTGAACTGCCTCACGAGTTTAACATCATAATTCAGCTTCGAAAACACGTGAAATAACTATTGTATTCACATGGGCTGACGTTTCGATGTCAACATAGAGTTGCGCTTCTGCCATAAGGGTCCCCCATGCTCTTCACAAACTTGCCTCTACGTCCAAGGGCTCTCCTTGAAATAGGACTCGCATTTACATCCAAGGCTTCTCCCTAAATGGGACTTAATTCAGTATTCAAAGGTTAGCCTCTACATTCAAGGCTTATCCCTAAATGGGACCTAGCTTCTACTTTCAAAGCTTACTGGGCATTTGGTTTTCTGTTTTCAATTTTGTTAAACACCCAAAACTTGTTTGGTTTGATATTTTTGAAATGTCTTTTTGAGAACAAGATTAACTTCATAAAATGTTTTGAGTGTTTAATTCAATTCCTCCTTGCAATTGTAAATTCAACCTACCCAATTAACCCATTGTCACGAAAAAGGTATCCCATCATTTGCAAAGATGGCTGGCACTGGAATATACTCCCTACCACCAGCATCGGGACCACCACTTCCTCCCGTGTCGCTCCACCTTTCATACCCTCCGCTCGGTAGGTGAGGTAAAAGCACCTTACTTTCAAGAATTTATTGTTATAATGTTAGTATATTAATTATCGAATGCGAACGATTCATTGAAAATCACGATGATAAGTTAATGATTGTGCAATTTAATATATTGGGATTTTGAAGGTACATACTATATTTATATTAGGATTACCGGAGGACGTGAAGGAAAGAGAGTTACAAAATTAGTTGAGGTGGTTATTGGGGTATGACTTATGAGGCTTCTCAAGTTAATTTTAAGAATTAAACTACCTGTACACTCTTTGTGTACAATAAGTTTGATATTTCATGATGTGTCAAAATCTATGTCATTGATTGTTTAAAGCATTGTTAAAATCAAGGATTATTCTAGTGGTACATCACCACTTACATAAGGGTGTCCATAATGGACACCCGGCGCCTCCTCATTGGAGGGAGTGCCGACCCCGATGTAAGAGGTGATGTACCTGTAGCCTAAAATCAATGCATAAAAAATTGTCACCTCATAATAATGTCAAATTTGATGTACATGTAACAAAACTATAATTTTAAAGGAGAACATCCGATGCCCTTCAGATCATCTTTTAAGCTCTTAAATTTTTGAGTCTTTCAATTGGATCCCTTTTTTTGAATGTTTTGGAGGCATAAAGCTGCGTTTTTTGGGAGGAATTTTTTAAGGTTTAGGATATGGTTTTTGAAGCGGAGTCAAAATCTGTATTGCACACTAGATGTCAAAGTAGAATCTTTTCTTAAAAAAGGGTGAGCTTTAAGTTTTTTTGTTAGTTTTTTTTGTCAAAGTAAAATTGCTATTGAACACTTTACTGCAATTTTATCATTTGTCATCACATTCTGTGAATATTCTCAATTAAAATCATTAATTTTTATTTTTATTTCTTATTTTTTTGCCAAGTCAATTTATTATTTGTAGGGAAAACAATGAATCGAGTCAAGCCATCTGAACCCTCGCCACATGAGCTCGACTCATCCGAACACGAGCCAAGCTCATGCCCAGCTTTTGAGCTCAATATCGAACCTAGCTCACCCACGAGCCCCCCTTTTTTAATTTTCAAAACCGTCCTCCTTTTTTCGATTTTGGGATCGACTACTTCATTTTAAAGTAAATTGAGTTAAAATTACACGCAAACAACTTGTTACATGTATATTTTCTTTTAAAAATGGAATATTATTAAGAAAATAACAAAGTATGACGAATTTAAATATCATTTACCTAATAAGATGCAATTTGGGCATATCGATTTTGGGCTCCGTACTCTACTTCTTGCTAACCTTATACACATTAAACTTTCTAATATGTCTTCTTTGAATCGTGATATGAACTCGGGCAAAACCAGACTAACTACACTAAAAGTAGATTCCGATGCTACAATGCTATTTGGAGGTGTTAATAGATCACGTGTTATGACATAACCAATTGAATATTGACGTTCATGACATCTCTAAAAATCAAGCTAAATAAAATAACATAGGTAAGTCTTATCAACATTTTCTGAATTTTGTTTTCATCGCATATAATGTATTACTAAAATCGAAATCAATTTTATATTCATTGAAAGTTAATACAATATGATAAATATGTTCAAGAATTTTAGGACTAGTAAGGTAATATACCCTGATAATCCATTGGTAGCATAATAAAAAACTGTCAAAATTTTCTAAAAATTTAAATGCAACGTGTCAATCATAATCTTTTAATTCATCTTTTGAATCATGTGCATGTCTAGAATTATAAAATTTAGTAGTAAGTGGTTTGTATGCTTCACAAGATATTAGTAATAGGTAAGTTGAGTTCCACCTATGATTATGTCGGTTATAAGTTTTCTGGCTTGTACTGAATATTTAGCACAAATTTTTCGAAAGCTTGTTTTCTACTAGGTGATATTGTACTATATAATAATACATCCCTAATTTTATTAATATGTACGTTAATATGTTTCATTTCATCTTGCACAATTAAATTAAATAAATAACAAACACAACTAACGTGAAAAAACCCACCAAAATCTCGATTAAGAGCCTGGCATAGTTTATGAACTACATGTTTATTAACAGTTGCTTTATTAAAAGTGCAAATTTTAGTTTCACAATGGTATTTTTATTAATAATTTTTATAATGAAATTAAATATGTTATTAACATTATGAGAAAACTCAATTATTTTAATGCAATTTTTTTTATGCATTATCCATAGTAGGTCTATATAGTTAGCAGTTGCATCTATATAACATTTTTTATTAATACATTCTCATAAGTCAGATGTGAAAGATATAACACAATCATATTTTTGGAAATCACGTATTAGCATTCTTTTGTTCTATTGAAATAATCAATGCAATCAGAATGAAGAGTGTTCAACTTACTGCAACGTACTTTGGTTGAAGATAATTTTGTACAAATTTTGTGAAATATTTGTTGTCCACTATGTTAAGCGGCAGCTCAGTGCCGGCTACGAACTTGACCATTCTCTTACGAAATCTTTCTCCTGAATAGATTCGTGTGCTAAGTGTACTAGGACTAGTATCGGGAGAATAGGAACCAAAATGGAGTTGTGTTTGTGTTCGACATATCTCCATTTTTGGTCTAACATTTCTTGTAATGCCGATTTAGGTGGGTAGTTTGATACCCTTTTGCCATGCCAATTTCATTTGATATTACTTACATACTGCTTTGAATTCTTTCTTTCCATCTACTAGACAACCCGTGCATTCCAATTTAACGTATTTCCAACATTTGGCAGTTTTTTTTTTGGCTTATCCGTACATCTTGCACCTACTACTTCGAGTTTTTCTACGTCATCAATGTCATCCAAATCAATTGGATTTCTACTTCCATGAAAATCTTCGACCCCCCAAATCATAAGGAATTTGGATTTTATTAATTATGGTAAAATCGTTATCGAACATAGGAGACGTACTTCGTGGTGCCAATGGTGTGTTACCGCTACCAAACATAGCTTCAACATAGTTATTGGGATCCATTTGTAGAAAAAAATTGGAAACTATAAATAGAAAACTGAAAATAATAGATAAATACGTGAACTTGAAATGATCAAATATGAAATAAAAGATAAGCTAATTGTGTAACTTGTGTTTGTAGGAGGAATATTGAATAATAAGGAATTGAGTTGAGAAATCAGAAGTCTAGATTATAGAATGCAGATGGTAGATTTAGAGAATTGGTGGGAACAAACTGAATTAAAATGGTGGATATTTATAAAGTTTTAAAAAAATAAAAATTAAAGTCATGGTCTTATTGAAAGTTTAAAATGTGACCGTTTTGTTATATTTTAAACAACAGCTCACTAGTTCGGCTCATGGGCGCCCACAAGTCGCTCGCCTGAGCGACTCGAGCCGATTCGGCACACCCAAATTTTTTTCGGGCTTGCCTCAATCTTGGGCTCATCCCTAGATGAGCTCGAGCGGCCCATGGGCCAAGTTGAGTCGAGCGGTCAAGTCAACGAGCTGCTCAACCCAATTGCAAAAAATATTGTTAGATTCACCAACTTTAAAAATATTGTATTTTATTTTCATAGCGAAAAAATATTATTAGATTCACATTCACCAACTTTAAAACGTGTACATTCCTTGGTAATATATAAACTTACTCTATTTTATCAAAAAATAAAATTCATTTCCTATAACAACAATTTCCAATCTACCATTGCTATGGTACCATACGAGGCTCTTTATGGCAGAAAGTGCAAATCATCAGTTCATTGTAATGAAGTTGATGAGAAGAGAATTTTTGGGTACAGAATCATCGAGCAAACCGTTCAAACAATAGATAAGATCAGAACCACATAAAAGTAGCTCTGGATCGGGAAAAGAATTATGCACACAATTGGAGAAAAGATCTGAATTTTCAAGTTGGTAAAAAGATATTCTTGAAATTGGCACCTATGAAGGGAGTACTAAGCTTTGTTAAGAAAGGCAAGTTGAGACCACATTATATAAGACCTTTTTGGAATTCTTGACAAGCTTTGTAACGTTGTGTATCAGTTAATTCTAACGCCCCAACTTACTTTCGTGCATGGTGTGTTTCACGTGTCTATGAACAATCCAAGCCATGTGGTTAATTATCAAATATTAGATTTTTCAGAAAGATCTATCTTACGAAGAAGTTCCACTCGATATTTTGTACAAAAAGGTATAGAAATTAAGGCCAAGGAAATTCCATTGATTAAGGTTCAGTGGCGACATCACGAGATAAAGGAGGTTAATTGTGAAACAGAATCATAAATCAAAGTTAAATAACCGACATTGTAGAGGTGTCAATTCGGGTGGTCCGGACCGGGTCGGCC
>CAIGRT010185279.1:0-13937 GCA_903798405.1 Fraxinus platypoda
AATTAAATATAAAAAATCTGTATCTATGTATAAAATATCTGATTTTTGAAAATTAAAACATGAAATCTAATTTTAGAATTTGGATTTCCAAAAGTAGGGAATTGAGTAATTTGCACAAATTTAATTATGTTTCTTGTGGCATTGGCCCATTGGTACTATCAGATTCATCCCGTCCTCACCACCACACCACGGCCCACCTCTCTTCTCCATTCTGCAGTGTAGTACTTCTCTTCTTTCATACGTAATGCTGTTAATGCCATAAGCAAAAATGGAGTCCTTCTCTTTCTTGCGTGTCCGATAATTCATTGAATTATTGCCCTTTCTTTTTCTATAAATACCATACACTTCTATACGCTCTAATGCAACAAGGAAAAAGGAAGAGCCCATAATCGAAGATCGAGGACGTTTTCAAGATCTCGCATTGCTGTTGAGGGTTTTTAATTTTACAATGGCTGCTATTCAAGGTCTGATATATTCTGTTCCACCTTTTTACTGTTTTCGTTGCATGTTTTAATGACGATCTGTATGTGTAGAAGAAGAACGTGAGATTCAGAAGACTTACTGGATCGAGCATTCCTCGGACCTTTCTGTGGAGGCTATGATGCTCGACTCAAAAGCCTCTGATCTTGACAAAGAAGAAAGGCCTGAGGTATATTTCTCATAAAGTAACAGACTTTTTGGTTTTCTTTATCGGATGTTTTTAGTTTGTAGGTTGAATTCTTTTGCATGTTCTAATATGGGCTTTCATTTATTATCAATTCTTTCTTGATTATTTTCTTTCAACATTTGCATAATGACACGATCCCGTTACTGTTCCCTTTTCAGTTTAATTTTGTGTCTTTGGTTTTGAATTTTACATGGATTACATCAGAACCAGCTCTTTTTTTTATTGTGATATGGTTTCGCATCAGCATTATTTGCATAGAGATTGGTTCTTTTTTCTGATTTTGAGTGATTGGTTTACTTCTGTACTCTTTAGTTAATTGGGTTCATTTCAGTTAAATGTTACATATATGGTGTCTGTTCATGATAATGATCTTTTTTCTCTTCAAGAATTGGTGTATGACACGTAATTCAGAAAGCTACTATTAGAAATATGAGTGATTTAATGAACTGTAGAAAAGTTAATAAGGAAGTAGCCTCATAGTATAAAAATGAACTATATGTTTGTGCATGGAGGGTCAGGTGCTCTCGAGAGTGAATTCTGATTTGCAATTGTTTGTGCAGTCTAGTCTTTTCCAGATCACCCTCATATTGGCATCTCCAGAGCCAAATTTCGATTTAAAAAAAAGAAAAAAAAATTGCCTGCTTAGGGAAATATATTTTTTTCTTAAGCTTATGGTCTCTCTTCTACTTTTAGTTGAGTTAATAAGAGCATGTTTCATTTATCTTTAATAAATTTTTGTTTCCGTATTGTTTAGATAGAATAATTTTTCTTTACTTTGTACTTTGAAGTAAATAAAAGTTACCACTAATTAATACACTATAGTGAAACTTATACTTACAAGCAACTTTAATCCACCAGGTGATCTCTCTGCTCCCACCATATGAAGGGAAATCAGTTCTGGAACTGGGAGCTGGTATTGGCCGTTTCACTGGTGAATTAGCTAAAAGGGCCAGCCAACTTGTAGCCCTGGACTTCATTGAAAGTGTAATAAACAAGGTTTGTAGCCCTATCCACTTTTGAGATTGCATATTTTAGTTCTTATACTGAATGGAAGTTCCTGAACTCTATGATTTGCAGAACCAAAGTATCAATGGACATTATAAAAATGTCAAGTTTATGTGTGCTGATGTGACTTCACCAGACTTGAATTTTTCAGAAGAATCGGTGGACTTGATATTTTCAAATTGGCTACTGATGTATCTCTCTGACACAGAGGTTATCTTTCCCTTTCTTCTTAGTTGTAACCGATACTTCTCCATTTTGCATATAATCAGATTGCTCAAGTCTTAGGCATAACACAAATCGACGTATGTATTACGGGTTTGAGCATTAGGCTGTTAACTAGCCTTCATTTGGCCAACAAATTTATAAATTGTCTATAAGTTCAGTCAAACTCAAATATTAATTTCAATAATACATTCATACTACCAATCATTATTATTCACACATTCCTTGGCACTACAACTATTCCTCCTTATAAACCATTTATAAATTTTGTCAGAGGGAGGCTAAGAATTCATAAGGTGAACATAGTTGAAATGAGGACATTAAGATAGACACGTGGTTGTGTTAAAATGGATAGTAACACGAGAATATATTCCAACAAGTAGAATTAGTGTTGATCGAGTATAAGTATAAGTTAAGGATGACATACTTGGTTGAACATGTTTTGTGTAGATCTAAAGATGCTCTCCTTCATAAGAGTGAGGCAATCTTGGTAGAACATGTCAAAAGTGGGAGAGGGACTCCAATACTAATATGACATAACGTAGTTATCGAGACTTGTGTTGTTCTATAGCCAGTAGATCTAACAGTGAACCAGCTAAAAAAGATACATGTAGCCAATGATTCTAACTTTATTGGGATTAAGGATTAGTTTTATGTTCAGTGTTGCCGTTGGACGATCAAGTTACGTTGTTCTCCGGTTAAGTTAATGTTGGCCTCTTCTTCTGCCTGCAGGTGGAAAGTCTGGCAGAGAGAATGATCAAATGGGTAAAAGTTGGTGGCTATATATTTTTTAGGGAATCGTGTTTCCATCAATCTGGAGACTACAAGCGAAAGAATAATCCGACCCATTACCGTGAGCCCAGATTCTATACAAAGGTTTCGATCTATTCATCATTTTTTTTCAGCACAACCTTGATGCCTTCTTGAGCAGACATATCTGAATGATATTGTCATATATCTTGAATGTGTCATGTTCTGTGTACTAATTTTCACCGAGCTATATACCTAAACCATGATGATTCTTTGTCAATTTTTTTTACCTGAAATTAATTTTTTAGGAAATGCTGAATAATGAACAAGTGGAACTTGATGTTACTGTCACTTGCTACTGGAAATTCCACACGGGATTGTTAGGAAATTTGTTGACATACACAGTTCATATTAAAAAGTTAGCTTATATTAACCAATTTCAGCATAATTATTGCATACGTGTATTTGAAAATCGACCGGGAGTTATTGAAGGAAACAGTACCTGTCTACAATTCTTGCAGTATGCAAAATCTGTTGCTTTAGCTTAACTTTCTCCTCTTGTATTGAACTTTAGGTCTTCAAAGAACGTCAAGTCTACGATGGTTCTGGAAATTCATATGAACTAGCCCTTGTTAGTTGCAAATGCATTGGAGTTTATGTAACGAACAAAAAGAACCAGAATCAGGTAACATTTTACTGGATTCTTTTCACATTTGCTACCATCTTTGTTCATCATTGATTTGAGAAACCATACCATGCATTTTCTCTGTTTGGTAATGCAGATTTGCTGGATATGGCAGAAAGTTAGTTCAGAGGATGACAGAAGATTCCAGCGGTTCCTGGATACTGTCCAGTATAAATGTAATGGCATTTTACGCTATGAACGCGTCTTTGGACGAGGGTTCGTGAGCACAGGAGGGATTGGTATGCCACATAAAATGCACATTATTTTGCATCATTACTTTTATGTATTGTGTCGAACAAAATGTATATAGTCAACCGCAATGAGATCAAACATGTACATGTATCTGTAATGGTAGGGGATGATTCTTATTCTTTGTGGATTTTTTACTTTGATCTGCATTTTGTTTTCCCAGATACTACGAGAGAATTTGTCACTAAATTGGATCTCAAACCAGGGCAAAAGGTCTTAGATGTAGGGTGTGGTATTGGAGGTGGTGACTTTTACATGGCTGAAGAGTATGGTGTTCATGTTATTGGCATCGATCTCTCCATCAATATGATTTCCTTTGCACTTGAACGTGCTATTGGTTTGAAATGTGCTGTCGAATTTGAGGTTGCTGACTGCACAAAGAAAACATATCCTGATGCCACATTTGACGTTATCTATAGTCGCGACACTATTCTTCACATACAAGTAGTTTTCAACTTCTTTCAAAAAGTTTTAAATGTCTCACTTAATTGCTTCGATTTTTTGTTAAAATACTCAATCATGGTGCTTTCTTTTCTTCTCTTTTTTTGTTGTTTCAAGGACAAACCTGCTTTATTTAAATCCTTCTACAAGTGGCTGAAGCCTGGAGGCAGAGTCCTTATAAGTGATTACTGTAAATGCTCCGGATCTCCCTCAGTAGACTTTGCATTGTATATTAAACAGAGGGGCTATGATCTACATGACATTGAAACTTATGGCCAGGCATACTTTCATATAAATCTACTCCAAACACTCTCCTCCCCAATACTTTCATTGTACCTAATCAATCTTCTCTCTTTTGGCAACTGTAGATGCTTAGGGATGCTGGTTTTGATGAAGTCCTTGCTGAGGATCGAACTGATCAGGTTCTTGATGACTAATTGTTGAATCACCTTATTTAAAAGTTTAAGCTGCTAGAGGATACGTGTTTATTTATTTAACTTTTAGTCTTCAACACACCCCTCAAATGTATGACACGTGCACAATTTTTTCACTAATGAGTAGTGCCGTAGTGGCGAGATTAGTACTCAGTAAGCTCTAGTACTACATTAAACCATCTTGTCTAGAAGCTTAAGCTTTTAGATAAACGAATTCCAACACTAACTTCTTTCTCATACTAGTTCCATCTATGTATCGTGTTTTCTCGTATTTCAGTTCATAAAAGTTCTTGAGGAGGAATTAGATACCTTGGAGAAGGATAAGGCAGCATTTATCCAGGATTTCTCTGAAGTTAGTGCTTCATAATTGTCTATTATGCAATAGTTATTTTTAATATTGTTGCAATTTTCTCGAACTTATGGTTTTCTTGTAATTTGTTATTTACAGGAAGACTATAATGAAATAGTCGGAGGTTGGAAGTCTAAGCTGATTAGAAGTTCCTCTGGCGAGCAGAGGTGGGGTTTGTTCATTGCTTATAAAAAGTGATATATTTTGGGAACTTTTATCGTCTTCATTGTGCTTTTATGTAATTGAATTAATGAACTTTGTGTACAATAAAGTTGAAGTTGGACCATTTGGCTATGTAATAAAAGTTAATATTAGCTTTGTGCATCATGTGATTGTTGAAAGTCCTTCGTTTTCTTTTTCCATAAATGTGACATTGCAAATATCGATTGAAATGTAACGCAACAATTCACCAATCATTCAATAGGAAGGTTATTAACTACTCACATTTCGTTCTCATATGCATAGACTCATTATAAATTGACACAACCAACTTGGAATCGACATTCCTTTCTTTTGAGAGGCATTTGCCGAAAGTCGAATCAGAGTCTTGAAACTTTGATCTCATAAAACTCATGCAAAAAATTATAGTACTTAAGCTAGTTTGATCAATTCATTATTAATAGGCTATATCGATTGTAACGAACAAAACATTTCAATTTGTTCTTATTCTTTAATGCTATTTAGTCGCTATTTAGTATGCGACGTACAATTAGTTCGGAATTATTTGGATTACGCAATGTTTATATATCCTAAAAAGGGCAGTTAATGAGATTTCTATTCGTTTTTTCGTAGATGAATATTCAAATAAGGAGTTGGTAGGAGTCTACCTTCTTCTCTTTGCACATTTCTTTGGCTCGGTTTGTAAAAAAAGATTATTTGTAAGCAAATAAATAGATTTTTTGTTGATTAATTTTTTTAAAAAATTGAGTTACTTGTCATAAGAAATACTTCTTTCCTGAGGCATTAGCTACGTGTATTTAGGTAGGGACGTAAATAAATGGCGGCCCTCCCAGGTCAGTCCAAGCCCAGTTATCAGTGCAGAATAAACTGTCATCCGTTAGCTCCGCGATCCCTTTCTACCACATACGATACGAGAGTGGGAGGGAGCAAGTTGCATCATCGAAAGTCCACTTCGATATATCCCGCGCAAGAAATGATGCCACTATCTTCTAGTCCAATCATGTCACCCTCCTCATGATCGAAGATATTTTGCATTTTTTGTCCATGTGATTGGTATTTTTTTTTTATAAGTTACTATTGTTTTTATTAATTTTATTTTGCATTGCTACTATCTGTGCCAAACTATTCGATTTTTTATTTACTTACTTTCAAATTGTCTCTAATAATGTATGAAATGTTATCAATGAATTATCTATAAAATGATGAATAATAAAAATTAAAAATATACAACTTTCAACAATTTATCCATGGATTTATGAATGAAAGTTGTTCGTTGGTGTAGTTCGAGGCATTTGACTCGATTACCAACAAAAACATCCAAAAATAAATAAAACTATCGATATACCCTGTTACCGACAAAATTTTCCATTACTCACACGATATACTTTTGTAGTGGTAGTTAAAATCCCAATTTTTGATAACCATATATCAAGCAAAATTTCAATTCTGAAACCACAAACGATTACAATCCGTTTTACTTCTCAAATTACTAAAATATAAGCGAGGATTGTACGGAGCAGTGCTAGAGTCAAGAATTTCCTCAAAAATTTGATGAGGAGAGCTTTATTTTCCCTTAAAACCATCGACTAGATACTCTATACGTCCAAATGCTAGAATATACAAGTTTCGAATAATTAAAAAAAAAAAAAGCGATAAAAAGATTGCCATTTATTCTATCTAGTTTTATCCAATCCAATGTTATCAATACTTTTATCTAGATAAGGTGCAGAATGGATTGGCATCTAGCTAGTTTTTCATATAAACAATCTTGGAGCAAAGGAAAGTTTTTGCAGAATAAATTACTGACAAATGCATGCTCATTGAATGGTGACCATATTTTCAATCTGTTGGATTCGAGTGGGATTCTTGAATAGCGATGTGATGCATGCATGCCTGAGCCGCACCAAAATGGTCTCCCAAATAATCGAGTGGAATTCTTGAATAGCGAACATCATATTTCTTTTCTGAAAATTCACTACAAAGTACCAAATATAATTTTACAATGTTACTAGACAGAGAAGACAAATTAACTGAAAGGGGCGGTTGAATTCCATTTCTTCTCTTTGTTTGGCGATTCCAACTTCAAATATTTGAGGTTCTAAGCTTCTACTTCCCTTTTCATAGTCCCAACAAAATATAGTAGACGAGCGTTACCGGCAATGCAACTAACATTCCAAAGATAACCCTGTTATTCAATTCAACGTGTCAAATGAGGAACACGAAAAATGAGAGTTATTAAGTTTATTCTTAAAAATAACTTACCCTGTACTAAGAATGTCTGGGTGCACATTGTACTCCTTGGCAAATACAAAGGGGACAATTCCTTGCGGTAGAGCTGCCTGTTTATTTGTTTGGCAGATCAAAAAACAATAGACATGTTATTTTTCCTTTTCCTATGTGTTAAATCTGGAAAACATGTTTAGAATGAATTTTATCGAAAAGTACGAATAAGAATTGAATCAAGAAGAACAAAATTTATACCTGAACAATGGCTATGCGGAGGAGAACGCCACGGAGGCCAACAGCAATGGAAGCAGCAGCCATAACAGCTGGACCAGTAAGGAATCTGACGGCCATGGAAAAAGCTGCTACGGAATTACCACATGCGATGATCCTCGGTTGCAATGCCATGAAAAGACCTGTCATGTCAATTTTCATCATCACTAATCAATTTCAATAATGAAATCATCCACCCAACACTATTACACACATCCCTTTCTGTCTGTCTGTCAGTCACCACCACACCAGACATTTTCAAACATCTTTCATTATCACCCCCACTTTTAGCCTACTTCTGTGTTTTATTTTATTTTCTTAAAATTTTACTTTTCAAGAAAAAATAATGAATAATTAATAAATGAATAGTACTTACGAATAATATAAATGTAGAATTTTGGGAGAAAAATAAGATCGAAACGGAGAAAAATAAGATTTAAACGGAGGCTTAGTTTCCCCTTCATCGACTCAAGAACAAATTGATCTTCAAAATTTTATTGTTAAAGTTTTAGAAGAACGAGTTTTTCTTCAAACTTTTTACTATAGTTCTATAATTAGAGTAGAATTGGCCTTGCTTAAATTAAAATTTAAGTGATTATAAGTTCTGAGTCATACGTGATGTGTGGAAAATAATTGCATGGATAGTAAATGTGAGTTTTATTAACCCCGTGTTTGGTTTAATAATAAATAATTTTTTTAGTAGATATCGATAAAAGTTGATAGAATGTGTGGTTGAAAAGTTGTAAATCGCACGAAATATGTAGTTAAAATTAATTAATGATTTATGACTTAAATTTTAATCAAGTTTTATAGCTGAAACAAACAGTGGCTAAATGTATTAATAAAAAATATGTTTGAACAACTTAAATTACAATTTAAGTTTTGTCAAACATGCACTTAATCTTTAAGGCGCTGAAATAGGCTTAACCTTCGTTAAAATTGTAATGTGACTACCAGAAAAATGTCTCACTTCCAATTTCTAAGGAAGAAATTTGAAATGTTTTGGTTGTTAGAGGGATGGATTATGCAACTGCAATAAGGAGAGGATCAATTGTGCAATTATCTCATTTTTTACATGTGTTCATGCATATATTTGTACACATAAAGACCATTGACAGAAGGCAAGATGAATAAAGAAACAAACATGTTATGATGACCATACTGTTGGTTTCCTTTGCTTTTAGCATGCTTTCTTATTTGACACCAATTTAATAATATAAAGTTAGATTTAATGATTATATTAAACAGAGAATGTTTTTAATGGAGTACTCACCAAGACTAAACATGGCCATGCCAAGTCCTGCATCAGACAGTATAGAAATGGACTTTGCTATTATAGCAGGCATTTCAACATGCCACCTGCAAACAAAAAATAAGAACAGCCCACAAGACCATTAGCCAATAAGATCTTCGGTATTTGTCGGAAACTCGTCTAAAAACTTAAATTGTTAAAAAAAAATGTCGAGATTTGTAAAGATTGTGGTAATGGGATGGACCTGAATGAAATGAGGGACCATGTAAGGCCAATTAAACTTGAATAAGTATTGGGATTTCTGATGAGTTTCCTCCAGACCATAATCAAAATTAGCCTTGTCATTACACTTGTAGGGGGCATGACTTTCACTTTGTTGTTATCTCCAGCTTTATCACCTTCAGGATTGTTAACATCCCTATTTCCAAAGCTGAACTCATCTCTCCCCAAGTATTCTTCTTGACTATGATCTCTTTGACCCTCAACTGAAAATAAAAAACACGTCCCTGAGTATTAAAAAGAAAAATTAAGTTGCACGGAAATGGAAACAAGAATAAGGATTCTACCTTTGCCAGGAGATACAGGAACTCTAACTTCTTTAGCATTAGTATTTTGGTCTAATGCTCCATAATCATGGCCACCAAAGACATCTGAAACTGGAGAGGCACTTGAGCTCCAAACAAACATATGAAGATCCTTACCACCTTCTTGCTGACCATTAGGTTTCTTGCCTGCATTTGCTCCAACGGGTTTTGACCCGTTGTTAGGCGAAAACATACCCGGGTTTGGAGCTGGATACTGTGTATTTCCATGGTAAAACCTTGACTTATTCGCATTATTCCCAGTTTCCTCCTCAAAATTTGAAGGTCTTGGAGTTGGCCCTCTTGAAGATGGAAGTCCATAAACATCATTTGCACCAAAGTTTGAGTTCCGGGCACCCCCCATCATTGAGTAAAAATCTGTATGATTGAAACTGGAGCCTCTTGGAGTTGGGTTTCTTGAAGATTGCAAAGAGTAAATTTCTGCATTGGTTAAATTTGATGGTCTTGGAGTGTTTGATGAATAGCCCATTGATCTTCTTGGGAAAATATCTGATCTTGATGCATTTGATTTTCGTACTGTAACATGAAGTTTCCCATCTTCTTTAATTTCTGCCTCAGTCTCCAAAGGCTGCCTACCATCCAATGACACGATATCAGAATCAACATGGATTGAGACTATTGAGCCAGCAGTATCTGGGAACTGCTCAGATATAAGCAATTTTGCACCTCTGTATTCAAACATGAAGAGCATCAAAGTATACCAAATAATGCACTGAAGTACAACTATTTGAACCATTAAACTCCCAGAATACTCCCCATACATGCCCTTCAACAAAGGGATACCCATAACAAGAGTGTTTGGCAAAGTGGATAGGGAAAAAAGTGTAATAGTCCATTCCAAACAACCCCTTTTGCTCACATTAGCCCATACAGCTAACACTGCAAGAACAATGAGTTTTTGGAGTGTGTCTGCAGCAATGAACCTAAAGTTCATTTCATAAGGATTGTTCATCGCAATGAAATGAAAAGAAAGAAGAGGGACTGCAAAAAGTGCCACAAAACGGTTGATTCCTGAACATTGATCTGGAGTGAAAATCTTCCACCACTTTACAGAACCGTAGGCTAATGTCATAGCTACATACAGTGGAACCACTGCGGTCATTACATGGTAGAAATCTGATAAAGTTATCATTTTTTCTGATTTGTTGAGCTGCCCAGATAGACAAAAGATCAAACAAACAAAATCAGCTGATCAAAACGTAATGAAATTTGAACAAAAGAAAAAGGTTCTGAAGATTGCTATGTATAAGGAAGTGGAAGAGGAAAAGAACATATGTATTGGTTTATTGGGTTGTGAGTAGTTGAGTTGTATGTATATTCAGAAAAGCAGAAATAGTATATATATTTTGGTTATGCAGATACAGGATGCAGCTTTGAGAGTCGCGATCAAGCTTGCACTTGCAGTCCCCAAAGCAAAGAGGTAGGGGTGGGGTGAGGTGGGGGGCTTTGTTTTCAGCTGTGTTTGGATTTGAGAGAGAAAGAGAGTTTTTACTTATAATTAGAAATAAATTGCTAGAATTTGGTAAATGGCTCATTCTTCCATGGAAGACTGGTTTGTATAAAGTTAAGGAAAAGGCAATATGGTTGGAGGTAAGGAGTTTCTTAAGTACTTGTTTGGAGACTTTTTGCATACACTTTCTTGGATTCGCTTTTCTGCTCGTCGGCTGTTGATGGGCTTGTATGGATCATTACTATTATATTCCCTTAAATCGCATATTTAACTAGATATTTAGGGAAATTTGAAATTAGACAATGCATTATTCTTTTATATATAGCTATTTAGGTCACATATTATTTGAAAGACTTTCGATATATTGATCTTTAATGAATAGACATTCAAATAAATAATTTGCAATATGCATAAAATATAAATTTGCATGCCATATAAATTTTTGTTGAGTCTGCATATTTAGCATAGCTTCAGCACGAGTATGAGCTCTACACAATTCCGTATTTTTCTTGTCACATCAATTTAACAGAATCTCTATCAGATTGCGTTAGAAATTAATTTTTTTTTAACCATTGTCTATTTTACTTGCGTGACAATTTTTTTTAGAGATGCATTCAGTCGTAGAATTAAGCTACTCTCTAATCTCTCTAAAAAAATATATCAAATCGTTTTTAACAATTTACTCTAGCGGCAAATTTTAGACAATTTTCGCTGGTAATAACGTATTATACAACTACAGTGAAAGGTGGGAATAAAACATGCTTCTTTTTAAAGTTCGAAACTAAATTATTATGAGGGTAAAAATTTGGAGAACAAATGGTACAATTTTACCTAACTTTTGTCTATTTTTCACTTTTTCCTTTTCCTTTTGCATTCCCTCCACTCGTGATTTTTTTTTTTCTCATTGCAATGCTCTACAAAAAAACAAAAATAAAATTTCAAATATTACATATTTCAGAATCTTTAATATAAAATTAATAATTTCCCATAAATAATTATCAAATTATTGTGTTACAACATTTTAAAAGTATTTCTAAAAATACTTTTTAAATACAATAATTTGCAAGATAATTTACTATATTACTGAATTTATTATGATCTATTACATACATCAAACTTAGGCTCTGTTTGGTACACATTATTTTTTTCATTCTCATTCTTCTACTCATTTTCAACCACACATTCTTCAATAACATAATATTTTCCATAACATCAATAAAATCAAGAGTTTTATGTTACATTAAGAGCCTGTTTGGTACAGATTCTCATTTTCTACAGTAAATCAATTCTCATTTTCAACCACACATTCTTCAATAACATAATATTTTCCATCACATCAATAACTTTTCCTTCATTTTTAACCACACATTCTCCATCAATCTACTATTCAATAATACATTCTTTCAAAAGAATGTATCCCAAACACACTCTTAATTTCACCGAAAACTGGGTGGAAATAATATTGCATTATTGTGTTATAATAATGTCTTTCTTAGTTGCTTCATATATTAATACTACTTATGAGTAACTTTTTTGGCACTACAAAATTACTTATACGTACAATTATAAGTTCATAAACAAATTATAAGTCGACGACGTAATATTATATAAGAAAAATAATGAATTAAATATTTGCAGATAAAATTTAGAGAAAGTAATACAAATCCCCCTTCGTTATTAACTACCAAAGACAATTCCAAGTGGAAAATAAAGTAGAAATTATAATGATTGTAGTCTTGAAACAATTCGATTAATCGTGTGTTATACACTTGTTTTGTACATCGAAGCATGCATATCCTCAATAACATGAAGCGGTGACATGATTTTATCTATGAAATGTTGGTAGCTGAGTTTTGTGATTCTAGTTTAAAAAGGTTGACGTGTAAAAAAAGAAGAAGTTAACTTCTATATGTTAATTAAGTGAAATGCAATTTTTCCTTAACATGTTCGAAAATGGTACCAATACCGGTTCTGTGATTTTGGAGCCTAAGGCGAGCTTCAAAACTTAGGCCCACCCAAAAATGTATTATGCGTCTTGGTTCGCGCTTGCACGGGTCGTTTCTCTACCAATCTTGAATTCAAAATCTATGAGTGCATTATAAAACCAATTGTTAACTTATTAACTTTAAAATGTAACTGTAAAACAACAAACAAAAATGTATTATATAATATTTTTTTATTATAAATAACAAAATCGACAATATTTTAAACAATTACTTAAATACTATCCGCCTCGCGATTTTAAAGACAAAAATATTAATCAAATTTGAATAATCAACCTGCTCAACAATTTATTTTTATATTGATAACATAATCAATCAATTCAACCTATCTTGTGACATAGTTGATCAAAAACAAGTCTTGATCAACTTCATTTGAAGAAACTTCTTTCTGCAGATGCAACTATAATCGATATGATTAACAAAATTTTGTAAGCAATATAGAGCCTGTCTGGCCAAGCTTTTTGGCTGAATTTTCATCAGAAATCCTACCGTTGGGCCGCACTTTTTGACTTCCACTCTCTCACGCTGGGCCCACTAACGTTCCCTTTTCTGATTTTAATCCCAGGAAAATCAGGAACAGACACGCTCATAAGCATTTATGAAATAACCATTCAATGTCTTCAAATATTGTAGCACTTCAATTGCTCTCATTACTTCACTTGGTATATAGCACTTCAAGACCAGTAACTTCGAATATAAATCATTTCCATTAATATCCCAACGTCCATTATATTCAAATACTTCTCAAAATTCATACAAGACTTCAACAAACTGGGAAATAAGATGTTATCAACTCTTTTTGAACTCATTTCAACTAAATAATCCCTCATCTTTTGATAAATTTTTTTCCAATTCTCAGGATACTCCAAATTCAAAGCAAAGCATCCCTCTTGATTTAAATTTCTAAGTTGATATATGAGATTACTGTCCAATTCCACCGTCACACCTCAAAATCCTGAAATCAAAATTAATGCATCATCCTTTATTCTTTTCCTTCAAAGAATTTAAGTAAGAAAGAACGTATATTTTTTTGAAAAACAAAGGGAAAAATTAAAATTAAGCCCCCATTTGATCTACATTATTATATCATTAAGCCCCCCGGGGCACATCCAAGTTGGTAAAGGAAGTGCATTGCTCGGCTTGCAACCTCAG
>CAIGRT010185282.1:0-14337 GCA_903798405.1 Fraxinus platypoda
TATTGTGTTGAATGTCTTTCATTTATTCGGCCATTAAATGATTGAGTTTAGTGATTTGTATATCGTTTGTGAGAAGATTGTATATTTTAGACCAAATAGTAAATATCCTAGGTTTGTGTAGGGGATAGAGATATACCCCTAACGCTAGGTGACCCATTGAGCTATTTTCACAAATATTTAACGCAGTTGTTTGGTTTGAATCGACATAAAGATATAGTAGGTTTAATCAATCAATTAAGGTTAATTTCGCTCGAGAGAGGTAATTAACTAAATTTGGAAAATCGAGTCTAACTTCGTAAATAAGTAATTTATTAATTGGTTTGTGGAGAAATTAATTAGGCGATAGTTAAGCGAAACCATGGATCACAACCACGTTTTTCCTTCAAAATTTTCGAGTATTTATGTTTTCTTGTTTTGTAGATTTTAGTTAATTTTCCTTATTTTTCAAAATCAAATTTTATTCTGTGTTTGTTTTTATTTTTAAAATTAAATTGACTAAAGTTGTGTAATCTAAAGTAAACATTTTTCGAGGGATCGACAACCCGGACTTAAAAAGTCCACTTTATTACTTGAACGCGACTCGTGCACTTGCGGTATATAATTTTAGCGAACAGTAGGCGTTTAATTCTTGGTGACTGTTATTATGTTCTGCGATGAAGCGGAATTTGATTTATGTTTCTTGTTTAATTGGACAAGGTTATTTCGTAAATTCTACACATATTGCGCTTTATATTTTAAAGAATAAAGCTCATATTTGTATTGAATATTTGATTAATGGTCTTTATATTTTAAATTGTGCCACAAATGAAATAAATGTTACTTCTGCAAACTATAAACAAATGTATTACCATACTAATGATACATATCTATGGCATCTTAGACTTGGACATATTAACCTAAATATGATACAAAGATTGGCTAGAGAAGGTCTACTTAACATACTTAAGGAAGAATCATTGTCAGTTTGTAATTCTTGTTTGGAAGGTAAAATGACCAAGAGATCCTTTCTAGCAAAAGGACATAGAGTCAAAGAAGTATTAGAACTAATTTATTCTGATGTATAAGGACCCGTGAATACACATGCGAGAGTGGGCTGTAAGTATTTTAACACTTTTACATATGATTACACTAGATTCGGATGCATCTACCCAATGGCTCGAAAGTCGGATGCTTTTGAAAAATTCAGAGTATTGGACTGAGGTCAATAAACATTTAGGTAAGAGTATTAAGACACTTCGATCAGATCGATGTAGCGAATATCTCTCGGGAGAATTCGAGGACTACTTGACAGAAAATAATATTGTTTCACAACTGAGTGCGCCAGGTACACCCCAACAAAATGGCGTTTCAGAAAGAGGACATTGTTAAACATCATTAGGCTAATGATGAGTTTCACAACTCTACCTATCTCATTTTGGGAATATGCACTAGAAATAGCAGCATATGTTCTTAACTTAGTTCTTTCTAAATCTGTTCTCAAGACTCCCTTGGAATTGTGAAATGGGTGCAAGTCCACCTTATGTCACATTTGAATTTGGGAAGGTCCGGCTCATGTGGTGAAAGGGAAAGCAGAAAAGTTGGAGTTTAGATTAGAGATATGCCTATTTGTGGGATACCCTAAAGGTATCGGGGGATATTATTTTTATAGTCCTCTAGATATGGTATTTGTTAGCACAAATGCAACCCTCCTGAAGGATAAGTATATTAATGAATGTCAATCCAAGAGTAAAGTCATGTTGAAAGAAATGAGTGGGAGCAATTCCACCCCCATCGATTCCTGAAACGCAACCTCATGACAGACAACCTTTGGTGTCAGAAATACAGAAATAATGTGTTTTGAATGGGAAAGATGAGTCATCATCTAATCCCATAGATCAAGTAAACATTGATGGTATTAAGGAGATAATGACATAGCCTAATAGTGATACTAAAATTGATACAAACGTTACAATTCCAAACGTTGCCACAGTCCAGGATCCATCGTCCCTTAAACAAAGTCAGAAGGTCATCAGACCACCTTCTAGGTACTTGTTCAGCAAAGAGTCGAATCTGGTGATCTCCATTGTAGAAGTTGATGATCTGACTTCATATAGAGAGTCTATGGATAATGTGGATACAGTGATCTATTTATGGATCGAAGTACACATCGAGATCATGGAATAAGGGATCGACAAAGAGATTAAAACATATGGTTTTTAATCAACACTTTGATGAACCTTGTGTCTATAGAAGATACAAGACAAAATTGTATTTTTCCTGGTGCTTATGTAGATGATATTCTACTTATTAAAAATAATGTGAGTACGTTATCGTCTAGAAAGTGTGGTTGGCCCAACACTACAGTTTCATCTAAAAGACTTAGTAAAGCTAGTTATGTTCTAAGTTTCAAATCTTGAGATATCGAATGAACAAGATGATGGCTTAGTCCCAAGTCTTCTATGTTGACAAATTATTTGTCAGATTTGCTATGCAAGACTATGCTTTTCAAACATCGAATCCAACTCTCTAAGGACCAGTCATCTAAAACTCCTAAAGAGATTGAGTATATGAGTAGGATGCCTTATGCGTTGGTAGTAGGTAGTGCCATGTATCCTATGCTGTGCAATAGACTTAGCATTTATCATATTGTTGGTGTGGTGAGTCAAGATCTATTTAACCCTAGGATCAAAACATTAAATGGTGGTAAATCATATATTTTAGTACCTCCGGAGAACAAAGAATTATATGCTCCTCGCCAGATTTTTTTCGATAGGTTAAAAGGATTCGAACATCCAGAATGATGAAAACCATCACAGGTCTACATCAGTATCGTTGTTTACGCTTGATGGCGTGGCCATTATTTGGAAAAATATGAAGCAATCATGCATTGCTAATTCTACCACTAATGCCAAGATTTTGTAACTTGTGAAGCTACTAAGTTGGTTGTATGACTTAAAATCCTAACAAATATCGAGGTGGTGCCTGCATCTGCACAACCTTTCACACTGTATTGGGATAACAGTAGGACTGTTGCAAATGCTAAAAAACTAAGAGTCATTAGCAGGGTAAACACATTGAACGAAAATATCATCTCTTAAGAGAGATAGTTGGTAGAGAAAATATGGTTGTTGGTAAGATTACTATTGGGATAACATTGTAGACTCATTTACTAAAAACTTGTCGGCTAAGGTCTTCGAGAGACATCTGCAATACATGAGATTGCAAAACATAGCACATATACTCTAGGGCAAGTGGGAGATTTGTTAGGTTGTGTGTTCATATAGTATATTTTGTTATGATAAAATAATAATTTATAATAAATAAATTGTGGTTTTATTTATTTATTACATTGATTTATTAATGAACATGTGAATTAAAGTGTCTGTGATCAATTGTGATAATATAAGTTGGGTACCTGCGTTGAGAAGTACAATGTGACACAACTTATATTTTGATCATAAATAATTTGTTCACAACCAATGTATAAGGGTTGACACCTTGTACTGGAATGTTGTAGTGTTGACTGATTCATTATTCAGGTTTGTGATTTGTCCTTATCACAGAAATAGTTAAAAGTGACACCAGGACACTTGGAGTGTATTGAATAGATCACGTGTCGAATTTAATTATATAGCATGACCGTGCAGAGAATTAATTTTCACTTGATCGATGTGTATTTCATCTAAATCCCTTGACATGATTATGCATATCTTTTCGTGATTGTAATGGTTCTTTGATTCACCAATGAGAAAGATCAATTTGATTGGTCAAATATATCGATGAGTTGGGAACTTGAGAATGAGTGAAGTACAGAACACGAATTTGTGTCGGGAACTGTCACCCTGAAAAATTGATAAGGTTACTACTTAAGTATTTTCTGTTAAATAGTTAAAATCTGAGCTCAATGTTTAGCAATGGCTAAATTTCAACATTTGTGATTAGTTCGCAGGACCATTGAAGAAAATGGTACTTAAGTTGGTGAGAATAATTAGAAGGTCAAAACGGTCATTTATGCTCATACATAATTATCGAATCTCGGACGGGAATATACGGCAGGTCAAAGGAAAGTATTACAGATTTATTAGCTTTTCTGATTTTATATATTCCAAGAGTTCGATTTTTTACCTTTAGTGGAAAAAGTAAAGACTAATAATTAGATTAGATGGTCTAGGGTCGATTAGACAAGATTTAATTATTGGAACTTGGATAATATATGTCCGATCAGGTCTATGTGGTAGCTCTATAAAGTATTAAGACTTAATTATAGTAATTATAATAATTTTGGGCTTAATTGTAATTACAATAAAGTTTTGTACTTAATTGTAATTGCTATAAAAGTTGTAAACTTAATTGTAATTGAAATTGAAATTCTAGGACTACACATATAATTAAATGTAAACTAATTGGATGTGAACTTTAATTAAAACTCTTATTTGGATTTTAATTAAGACTCCTATTTGTAATTGAAATTATTATTCTACATGAATTAGAACATCTTTATTTCTATAAATAGAAATCAGATGGATATAAAAATCTTAGAACAATCATAATACATAATGCTATAGTGTTCAAATTTGGAAGAAAAAAGAGAGGACATAATTATTTTTTTACTTTATTCAATTGTCCAGTCCAAAAATTAGTTCTTGATTTAATTAAAAGAAGGAGCATATCCACTGGTATAGTCTTGACTTTGGAGAATACCATAGAAGACTTGGAGGTTTGAATCATCAAGTTTTTGAAATTAAAAAGCTGGAAACTCGTTATCTAAAAAGTTTGAAGTTCGTGAATTAGAATTAATTCAAGAATTGATCATCGAATTTAGGTAAAAATTCGAATCATTTATTTTATATATAACATACACGTGAATATCTAGATATTGTTTATTGAATTAAAAAAATTTGACTAATTTTGCTTCCACATTCTCACACATTTCACATAAAGTATGATCTCTAAGCTAACCAAATCTCCTCTCCCGTTTCTTGCACTCATTTTTCTTTCATCCAACCGTTGATTTGACCGTCGGAGTGCAAACGGTTGTCGAATGTTTTTCAATCGGTGGCCTTTACCTTCTAACGGAGTGTTCAGTGTACATGTGATGCCTACGTGAATGGGAGGTGGTCGGAATTCTATTGGCGTATTTTTTGAGGTCAATAGATTGACATTGTCTATGGAAAATCAGGACATTAACCATGTTCCACCACGTACAAAAGGCTACCTAGAAAATGATGATTTTCTGGGCAGTTTTCTACTAGAAATTGGAAAAGACAATAACAAAGAAACGAGGGGAAAATGCCACAGGGATGATAAAAATTTCAATGGAAGCAAAAAGAAAATTCGGGAGCAAACAAGCAGATAGAATTTTTCCTGAAAATGGAGAGATTGGTCAAGAAATTTAGAAAATAAAAATGGATTTTTTAGCACTTTTTTTGCACCAAGTTCACAAAGAGGGAAGCCACATGTTTATGTTTCAGCGCTCAAGATAGTAGATGTCATAAGTGATGAACATTGAAACTACCACACTATGACCGTTTGTTTGGCCATGCTCTTATACAAGCTGTGGCGTCGACTTCCTGCTATCGAAAAACACTACAGCCTCCAACAGCAACCATCTAGATAGCCAAAGTAGCAACTGCCCCTACGGAAGTTCCAAAAATAGAGGTACACGGTTTGAACATGGGCACAAGTTAACGCCACTATTGAGGCAGTTGCAACATTGCATGGCCCCCGTGACCTTTATGGAGGCAGCCTTGCGTTACACGACCTTCCAAAAATGCCGCTATAGAGGTCGCCAGCGTTAGCAAGAAGCAACCCCGATAATATACTGTAGTTCTTGCTTTTGTCCATTGGGTTAGCATTAATTTGATCAATTGTGCTACATGTACAATTATGATTGACAACTTTTGTTGACAAGCATGAGTTGGCAAAATCTATACCATCAATTTTTTAAATCAATCATACAAATCTTGACAACACATGGATTGTCAACAAAAGTTATCAACAATCATTGTACAAATAACTTTATTCTTAATTTGATTGAGACAATATATGATGGTGGCGTGTTGGGATAGAAATGGATTTTTTCAGTCAACTTTTGCAAGCTATTTCTTGAATGACAATTGGTACTTTTTCTAGCTTCATGTAAAATAATTTCCACTACAACAGATTGCACATGGTGCTGTTAGTGTGGGCTTCATTGGATTGGACAAATATTTGTGAAAATTGGGCTCATATTATGATTATTATTATTATTATTATTATTGGTTTAAAGTTATCAAGCCCTTTATCCTTTGAATGGACCGCATCATATTTAATAGCTTTATGCCTCATACTTCTGTATGTTTCACTTGCAGGTCAATTAAATAGAATGTCGTATTTTTATTTGGTATGCAAGGAATTAATTGATGTGAATACTATTGAAAATTTGTTCAATTTCTTGAGATATTCATTTCACTATGATATTTCTGCTTCTTCAATTATCTTCATATTGCCTTCAGCTCCTTCCAATGAAGATCTTCCAGTCTCCATTGCTAAAATTTGACATAGACTTCTTATGGATTTGATTTTTTGGTTTGGCATCAAGTGAATATTGCAGATTTAATTCCCATTTAAAAGATTTTGGGACTGTCAAATTATTATTATCTCAGCTGCTAGTTATAAATCAACTTTGCCAATTGATTTCTTTGGGTGTTCCAAGTAATTCTCCATGTTGTCAAATAATTCATTTGGAAGATTTTAAAAAGGGTGTGGTAATGCAGCTTGATTTAATTTCTGCAAATGAATGGTTATCCCATCTTTCCCCTCATGTGTTGGGAATTGCAAATTGAAGCATACCACATATCCTGCAAAATGTACGGCTCGATTTCTCTTATTCAGAGCTCCTTTTGATCATCATATTTATTATTCGAGGCAAACTCTAAGACCTCACATGTCCAAAGCTAACTTGTAAGACCTCACATTATTGAAGGCGAGTCTTAACTCGTTGTTTTCTTATTATTGAAGGCTAGCGTTAGCTCATGGATTTCTTATTATCAGAGGAAGGATTCTATGGGTCCTCATTCATTGAATAAAGGAAGAGACGATATCTTGAAGTCGTTTTTCCTTAAATAAAGGAAGAGGTGAAATCTTGAAACATGTCCTTAAAAAAGGAGAATCTTTGTAATTGCCAAATGTGTTTGCCATTGCAAAATGAGCTTTTCTTGGCCTCATTTGCATGACCAGTGAATGGATTTTCCATTAACTTGAAAAGGTAGTTAAATTGTAGTGATACCAGGTAACACCATATCCCTCTATTGGCTTCACGAGATACTTATTCTTCTCATCTCACTATCATTGAGCCTAGCTATAAGACCTCATCTATTCGAGGCCAACTTATAAGATTTCAATAGTTCAAGAGCTATTCACGAAATGTTATTCCCCGCCTCTGGCATCACAAGATGCTTATTCCTGGCTTCGCAAGATGTTTATTCATCGCCTCTTACTATCGTCGAGCTTAGTTGCAAGATTTCGTCTATTCGAGGCCACTTATAAGACTCCAATAGTTTGAGAGCTATTCGCGAGATGTTTATTTTTCACCTCATATGATGTTTATTCCCCACTTCGTCAAATTCTTATTCCTGGCCTCACGAGATGCTTATTCTTCGCCTCTCACTATCGTTGAGCCTAGCTGTGAGACATCGTATATCTGAGATCGCTTATAAGATTTCGAGAGTTATTCACAAGATGTTTATTCCTCACATCGTCAGATGCTTATTCCGACTTCGCAAGATGACTGTACTTATGCTTCCAGTTTGGGATTCTCTTTATCATCTAGCATAGCTATAAGATCTCATCATTTCGATGCTAGTTTATAAGTCTTCGATAGTTTAAGACGAGCCACCTACTCAATGTTTGTTCTTTGATCTTTGAGATGACTTGACATGCGGGACTATGGCAGAGAGCTCATCATACCTCTGCATTAACTATATCATAGCTATATTTATCTTCAGAGAGCTCATAACGCCTCTGCTTCAGCTACATCACAGATGTCTATCTTTCGAAGCATTGCTTCTACTTTTGCTATGCTACAGCTCCACCTATCTTCAGAGAGCTTGCATTATTCCTTATATGCATAGATGAACTATCCACCATAAAAATTTCAAGGAAGTCATTTACCGCTTTGTAAGTAAAGGGGTAGGCCCACCTTTATACCTATGAAGATGATGTCTCCCACGGCTGCACCATTCACTTGGGAGAAGCCCTTGTTATGAACGTGTAATCCTCGTTTAAGAATATCCACATCGAAATGAGAGGTGAGAGGCACCTCAACCAACTGGTTCCTCAACTAAGAGGTCCCGCCTCAGATACCTACGAAGATAATGTCTTCTACGGCCGTACCATACACTTGGAAGAAGCCTTTAACATGGATGTGCCACACCAATCAGTTCAGAGCCAGCCTCTACATTAGTATCAGTACAACTATTTATATATTCAGCACATCGTGTCTGCTTCAACTTCATCACAACTACTTATACTCAGAGCCTCGCCTCTACCCAAAAGTCAACGCATTATATGAATATCCATACATGAATTTGGTGGGGGGAGGTCTATAGTGGTATCTTTATATTATTATTGCTAGCATATGCATTATATTATTGTTGTAAAATATTTATGTCACGTTGTCTACATTATCAACATGTTACTTGTTTCACATTAACAATAATGTTACACTGAACTGTGCAAGCATATGATCTACTATGATGCATGATAGACCTTCTGCACATTATATTTTGTTATGATGCCTGATCACATTATATTTTGGAGAAATTTAAACTATCACTATTTCTTTTTATTGTCATTATTTGGAGGGGCAAATGTACCCCAAATTTACTTTGTATATGTGAAGTGAATATATTATGTTATTTTGCAGGTTGGTTTGTCCATATTACAGAGGAGATACTGTCGAAATTTTGACTACTTATATGCGACATCCTTCGAGGTAATCTATAAGCCCTCACTTATTCAGGCTTGCATAGATATTTATAAGGCAGTTCGTAAGTCCTCATATATTAGAGCAATTTATATTCTCGAGGCAATTCGTAAGTCTTTACCTATTTGGGATCAATGTATATTTTTGAGGCAGTTCGTAAATCCTTTCTTATTTGAGCTACTCATATTTCTAAGGCAATCTGTAAGACTTGCCTACTTAACCGTTTATATTTGAAATATGACCCATACATAAATGTATGACTCAGACTTGGGGGACTATTGTTATATTCATAAATTATGTGGCATGATCTTGATGGAGGGGTTCTTACATTGACTAACTCGGCATTGATTATTCAAATTGGATTGGGTCTATTAAATTAAGTAACCTCGTACAACCTCTTATCGGGCTTATACTTCATCCATATATGTGTGTGTGTGTGTGTGTGTGAATTCATTTCACATAAGGTATGTTCTCTAACCCCAGGCAAATTCCATCTCCCATCTCTTGCACTCATTTTTTTTTCGTCTGACCGTTGATTTGACCGTCGGTGTGTAAACGGCCGTTGTACCCTTTTTCAACCGGTGGTCTTTGACTTCTAACAGGGTGTTCAGTGTGCAAGTGATGCCTACGTGAAGGAGAGGTGGTCAAGATTCTGTTGGCGCATTTTTTGAGGTCAACGGTATCTATGATCAGGAATGGAGTTAGGATTTTACTATGGGACTTACTGAAATTATAAAAGAGTCAATATACTAATAAAATTTATATATAAATGGAAAAATCATAATACGACATTATCTACGGAAGCGTTAAGGCCAAGCGAAGCACTATAGCTTGTAGCATCGTAAAATTAGATCAACTAAAGATGGAGAATTCAAGCGACATTGGAACAATAACTATATATGTTACAAATCAGCAAAAAAATCATAAAAGAGTTTATAACCATCAAATTATTAAACAAATACTGATAGCAAACCTATATATAAAGCACGTGTGGTAAGGCAGTGTCGTCGCTTCCATGGTTGATGGTTCGTCGATGCCAATTGTTTTGAACAAAATTCTTTTGAGATGTTGGGTTAATGTAAAGATGGTTATATTACATTTATACATTGTTTATGAAAATTAAGTTATTTATTAGATAAACCTCCATTGTGATGGCAAAAAAAAATTTACTCCACCCCGACCTAACCCGACCCGACAGATTGGCAGGGCAGGGGTTAGTTTGAGCATTATTTGCTTTGGATTTTAAAATTTTGAATTTGTATTTTAACTAGAAATAAATAAATAAAAAAGGGATGGGGGAGGAAACGAGACCCCGCCCCCGCTGCCATCTCTAGACCTCCATGTATACAATATTTTGTTAAATAAAGAGTATATGATTTGACTAAAATCTTTGTGATTGCAATAGAAGTTCCTCTTGAAAGTACAACTATAACCATACATGAGAGTATTTGTTGTGGGATATATTTCGATATGAGGTATCATTTGTCTTTGTTTCTTGTTAATATCATTGAAAAACATAGACAAACACGAAATTTTTTTTCGTATGAATTTGATTGGATATCCTTTCATCATTTTCATCTATTATACTACTTAATAAAATAAATGCTCTGAAATTTATTTTATAGATGATATGGTCCAAAGAAGAAATTAGTACAACTATTACACAAATCACCATAGTCCCACATTACATATTTTGGCAAATGAATGTGAATAATGCTGGAAGGGTAATTTTAGCATAAGCCATACTCTTGCACGCTATGACCATCTATAAAGTTTCAATTCCATTATAAGTTTTTCTTTGTTAATTTTTTCAAACATCTAAAATAACTGTGACATGTTTAACAATCAAAATTGGGTGCAAAAATAATGTCATAAGGAGCGGATAAAAGATAAATGATTTGCAAGTTTTATTCTGCTTTACATAAGAGCCTTTTTGTTCTTTGATTTCGCGAGCTTAGCCAAACATGATCTTCAAATCAATTCGTGAGTTATGGCATGTTTGAGTCCCATTTTTGACAAAAAAAAAAAAGCATTTTAGAATAGTAATTCGATGGAGAATGAGTAGTTAAAAANTGGCATGTTTGAGTCCCATTTTTGACAAAAAAAAAAAAGCATTTTAGAATAGTAATTCGATGGAGAATGAGTAGTTAAAAAATTTGAATTTGCGTGTAATATTATTTTTATTGAAGAATATGTAGTAAAAAATAAGAGAGGGAAAAATGTATTTTAAAAATAATGGAAACCAAACAAGGACTTAGTAAAGTTTGTCTTTGGAGAGATTTTAAGATATTTTATTATCTCATTTGATACACATATTTTTGGATAATTTCATTTTTGAGTACTTTGTTTTTTTTTATTGTTATTATCCCCTAGAAGTATTTTTGTATTAAGTTAATGAACTATGTCATTCAAATAACATGCTCAATTGCCACTAAAGGTTTAGCTTCCCTCCTTAGACGTTCATTGATTTCCAGATGAAATAGTTAAAACTCGATCTTAAAATTTGTATCAGAATCAGGATCATGGATTCAAGTCCTAAAAGCGTTATATGGAGAAGAGAATTATTAGGGAACAATAATACCACTCCAAAACCCATGAATTAAGCCACTCAAGCCTTGATTTTAATTAAATATTTTAGGTAGGTTAGTTTCCTCACCACCTTTTACTCTTTACTACGGAAAGTAGAATGTGGTAGGTTTTGTTCTTGTCAATTAAAATGGAATTGCCTGGGAAAGGAACATCAATCTTGTATGAGAATCATTTCATTTTTACATTTTTATTTATTTATTAAAATTACTTTGTATTTTAGGACCTGTTTGATTCTCATTAAGTGATTTTATAGTTTACTATATGATCATTTTCAACTACATATTTACACAATAAAATATTTTACACATTCTCCCAAAACTTTTTCATATATTTTAACTACACATTCTCCTAAAAATACTATTCAAAACTCATTTTTTTCAATTAATAAGAATCAAACAGACACTTAATATTTATAAATTTATTAAACTTTTGCTATACTAAGCCCCTATTTCCTGTCGATCATTTACCAAAAATAATATTTTGAATAGTGAAATTTTGAAGAATGTGCAGTTAAAAAGTAGAAAAAAGTTTTAGTTTTACGTGCAAAATATTTTATTATGTGAACGTGTGGTTAAAAATGAATATGTAGAAAAAAAAAAAAAAAAAGGAGTTTTAATTTAATGGGCATCAAACAATGGTTGAAATAATAAAAATTAAAAAAAAAAATGGAGTTCATAACTTAAAAAAACTTATACATAAAATCACCTCTTTGCAAGTGGAATATATTTTCGTATTTATCTTTCGCCCTTCTTATTTTAAATTAATACTACACAAACAATTTTTAAAAAATATCAATTAAAATCCAAGTAAATTATCAAATTGAAATAGTTTTAGAATTATTCTTAAGAAAGTGTCAACTACCAATGTGAACAGAGATCAGCTCCCCAATCCTTGAACATGGTGGGCTCATGTTGTTTGGTTTGACTTTGCTCCTGCCTAACGTTTATTCCTTAAAGTAATAATTTCAATAATTAATAAAATAAAAATAATTATTAAATTTCAAATTGGCAGTGTCACGTCCATGTTCCAACCATCTTCACCAAATCTCTTTATTCTTTATTTCTTATTTTTTCCATATACAGCATTAATGTTATTTTAATTTTGCTTTTAATCAAATATGTCACAATGTTTAATTTTAAATAAAAAAAATATAACTATGTATAAGCTTTCATTTAGTTTTTTAATTTTGCTATTCTAACATTTATTTTTAATTTTACAATAATATTGTTAACAAATAATTTTCAAGACGGTCTATTCACTATAACTATTTTAATTTTAAAAAAATACCTATTAAATCTCAGAAATATTTATGAAATTATAAAATAAAAAGCTACAGTGGAAAAACATTCAAATTAATTTAAATTAACTTTTATGCATCAAACTTCTTGCAGTTGGTTCTATACTTTTCCATTTTCATATAATAAGAAAAACTAAATTTAAATTATCCTTAACGTGAACAATGGAATGAAGGTTGTTTATTATTGAAACATTATTAAACCTAGGACATAACAGGATTATTTAAATTAATTAAGGTTAAAATTTATATTTTATAATAGACTAAAAGAAAAGAATTATTCCATTTGTACAGAATTTTTTTTACTGAAAACATATAGATACTCATAGTGGGTGGGCCCCACCGCGTAATTTTTTTAAAAAATGTGCGGGACCCACATGTTGTGTGTGTTCTGTAAAATTTCTGTTGGTTTTGCTTATGTACATGAAGCATTTCTCGAAAAGAAAAACTATTTTGCCTGTTCTCAAAATATGTTGCTAGATGGTACAAATTCTTCTATAATTATTATTTTTTTTAAAAAAAATATCAAACATTTAAAATAAATTTTAATTATTTGACAATAATTAGTTGATCACTAAAATTAATCTCAAACCGACCCTAACTAACGGTAGAAAAGAAAATGAAAATAAATGTTTTTGGGAGTCATATCCAATGTTGCGTCTTGTATTAAAAGTTGAGTGGAGTGAAATATAACATTACTTTTGGTAAGAAATTATACATTCTCGCCACATTTTAATGGTATTAATGGTCCTTATCTTTTATTTAATCTCAAAATTTTATCTTTAACTTTTTCATCGCATTCTTATAATCAAACTTCCATTAATTAACGTATTTTTATCCTAATGACTGATCTCGCCAATAATTTTGTTGGCATGCTTTAACATAAGGAACAAATATTTAGTCATACTTGCGTTTTACTTATTTGAACATACAATGGGCAAATAATATTTTCACGTCCCGTTGACTTAAGGTTGGGATGAAAATCGTAATTAGAGATAAGATGTGAGAATTAATGAAAGGTTGATGTTAAGAATACGATAAAAAAGTTAATTTGACATAAGTATGATAATAAGTAAATACTATAGACATTTAGTGCAATTAAAATGTGTTCATTACGGACACTTCAGTAAATGTTATGGTCATTCAGTGCAATTAAAATGTGCACATTACCGACACTCAATGCAATTAAAGTGATGTAATTACAAGAAATCATGGTGTCAATATAGCAACCATCAAATTATTAATTGAATACGGTTATCAAATTTCACCATACTTGCAATTAGGTTATTGAATTTCAGTGCTTGTTTGGCTAAGCTTTTAAGTATTTACAAGCAGCTGGTTCCAAAGAATGTATTTCTAAAAATTATGTAAAAGTTATGAATCTTAAAATGAGTAATGTTATTCATCCCTACTGGGATTGCATCCCCAATCTAGGTGGCGTTAATGTGGCATTAAATGATAGGTGAAATTAAATAAGTCATTTAATTTCACCTATCATTTAGCCAATCAT
>CAIGRT010185287.1:0-28442 GCA_903798405.1 Fraxinus platypoda
AAAAAAAAAAATTTTTTTTTAAATTTTTTTTACAAAATTTTTTAGCTTATTTTTTATCTTGTCCCCACTCAAAATTAATTCTGGGTCCGCCCCTGACCCCCAACCACTGATTTAGTCTTCAATTTTTCTTTTGAGCCAATGAATCTGCCCTTTTTTTAAATGTAAAGAACCGAGTCTAAGATCCTCAAACTTGTTACCGTTTTGGCTAGGTTTAGAAAAAATATGTCGATCAGAATCACCCATCAAACTTGTATATATATGTATCTACAGGAATTAAGTCCATGTTTGATGGTTAATATCGAGAAAAAAATGATGTTTTGAATTGTGATTTTTTGAAGAATGTGCAGTTAAAAAATAAGAAAAAAATTTATGTTTACATGCAAAATATTTTATTGTATAAATGCGTGACTGAAAATAAGTATGAAAATTAAAAAAAAAAATTATTTTAGAGGGAGACAAAGATGGGCTAAATAGATTTACTTTTAAAATAAGAAACTTTTAGTGTATGTATAAGTTAAACATGCTGGAAATAATTTTTTGAAAAAATTATAGGCATATTTTCACTTTTCATCCCTAACCTTTGCAAAATATTACTAATCTACCTTTAACTTTTTTAGCATCAAACATTCTTAAGCTCTCACTTATTTAAATCACATCCCTGCTGACAGATTCCTTCCAATTTGATTGTTAAGTAAAAAGATAACATAAACAAAAAAGAAAAATAAAATAAATAAACAAATAATGAAGGGAGCCCCCGAAAAAGAAGACCTACCAAAAGTGCCCGAAACTCGTTCATTTTCATCCTTCAACCCCCTTCCCTTAATTATTTGTTTGTTTACTTTTTCCTTTATTTAGCCATTTTTTGTAGGGATTAAAATTTTAATTTAAAATTAAATCAAAGATAAGAATTAATTTTAATCATATATTTCATAATTATTCAATTACATATTATATCAACGTTATCTGATTTTAATCCCAACCAAACAAAGACTTCAAATGAACAGTAATGTTGTCTTTTTATGCAATATTAACAGTGAAATTGGAATTTATCTGTCAATAGGTAACGTGATTTGTAATTAAGTGAAAGATTGAGATGTTTGATGTTAAAAAATGTTCAAATTTCCCAAAATTATAAACTGAATGCTAGGAATATTGTGGTTTGGCCAGCTGAGGGCAGTTTTGTCAATAGAAGTGACTTTTCAAGCATGGGTGGTGTAATGGGGTATGGGTTCATGCTGACGCATCAATCGAATTGTGTAAAAATGGATAAAACCGAGGGCACTTCTACGGAAACTCAGTCTATAAATATACATTGGAACTGTTTTTCAATCTCATATCCATTCACAGATATAGCAAAAACTCTGTTCAATCTGTTTAACACATTTTAATCAAAAATATCCCCTTGATTTTAGTGTTTCCTTTCTTTTTTCAAGAAACTTTGATCTTCTTTTGCAGCTTTCAACTGTAGCTTCTGATAGATTTTGGGGTTTTAATTTGTCAATATGTTCAGCCCAGAAACTATTCCAAGAGACATGAGCAGGAGCAGTTGTTTTCTACTCCCCAATAATAACAGTTTGAAGCATGTTTCCGAGGGAGAATTCTTGAAAAGCAGTGGATTGGCCCGATATCGATCTTCTCCAAGCTCGTTCTTCACAACTCTTCTCGAATCTGGTAATGAATCCGATAGTATGTTTTCTGCCCTGATGAATGAGACTCGGGATGATGATCTGAATCAGAAGTATCAACTACAGTATTCTTCTGGGGGGCCTATGAAGCAAGAAATAGAGGCCGGTACACGAAAGAATGGATCTACTTCACAAGTGGTGTATGAAAGTGGAGGTGCTATTGTGGGATCTTATTCTGTTGGAATGGAGAGTCAAGTTCAAGTGAGGATGAATAATGGGAATGGGAATTGCTCAAATCTTGTCAGGCAAAGCAGTTCTCCTGGTGGATTTTTCTCTGGTATGAATATCTTTTCCTGTTTTCTAGCAAATTTGCTGGATTAATTTCAGCCTGGATTTTCAATTAGTTACTTAAGCTTGGAAAATAGCATAGATCCATTTTTCATCATGGTTGACTTTTAGCTTATTTTTGGATCTGTGAAGAGTTGAAGAAAGTGGAAACAGAAATGACTAAATCTTGTTTCAGAATAATTGATCCTCCATAAATAATCCTGGTCATCTTATAATTAGGGAGAAGGAAATATGTACAGTGCAATATTTTGGTGAAGAACATATTTTATGTGAAAGGAATAGATTTCTAGGAAATTTTCTACAGCAAAAGGTCTCCCACTCTCCCTTTTTTGGGAGACAGATACTTTTTCTTTGTTGTTTTTGTCCCATGGAAGGAGGGGCTGAGGTAGATTTTAGTTAATGATGCTGAATTGACTTTTCCTGTACATGGATTATGCATTACCTTACTAGTCGAAACCCCCAATGACAGAGTGAATTAAGCTCCTTGTACATATGAAATTTACAGGAATTTTCACAGATGATGAAGTGGCAACACCGGATTGGTTGGTTTGAAGTTGTTTTTGTCCAATATCCATTGAAATTGTGCCAGCTGGCAATCTATTAAACTGTTGGCAAAAATGCCTAAACATATCGCATGATTGAGGACAAAGTACAAATAACTTTTTTACCGACCATATTATGAATAAAATTTTAGTTATTTTTTTTTAAACTTTTTTTGTAGTGTCTAATTCTGTCAAAACCATCTTAATAAACTCTGTGGCTAAATTCTTTACCATAGAACACAAGTTAAAAATTTACTTGATTAGCATCTCCGATAGCAATGAGAATAGATGTTTCAAGCTGCTTTCTTGTTAGTATTTCGTCTTCTTGATTTCTCTGGTATAATTGAGAATGGATTGCTAAAAACTTCTTTGTTTGATCTCAGGTTATGGTGTAACTGGAGAAGTAGGAAATTACAGAGTTAGTAATGGGACAAGTGCTGAAGCCCATTCGTCAGCAAATGGTTTGAACAATTACTTGAACTTCTCATCCAGTTCACCTTCTAGATCAAGGGTCATGCCCAGCATACCAGAAAATGAAAACGAAGGCATAAGCATGCATAACCCTGACAACGGACAATGGAGAAATGGTAATAGTGCTAATGGAAAAGGATATGATGCCACCCTTCCAAAAGGCACGTGGAACAATTCTTCCTTCAACCAATTGAAAAGAAACAGAGACGGCGAGTCAAAGACGTTCTCTAATTTCAGTGGATCCAAAAATCCGGTAGGCTATACTTCTTCTGCACTTCGATTTTCTTCTTGTTCCCTAACACTACATACATTGCTAATGTTATATTTGAATTCAGAAAGTGGAAACGGGAAACAATAATCAAGGTTTAACACACCATTTGAGCTTGCTAAAAGCTTCTGCTGAAATGGCTGCTGTAGAAAAGTATCTACAATTTCAACCAGACACTGTTCCTCTTCAAGTTCGGGCCAAAAGAGGTTGCGCCACTCATCCACGAAGCATTGCAGAAAGGGTAATTTTTTTCTTTCTCATATTTAAGTTCACCTGGTTAGTCCTTCGAACAGTACTTAACTTTTTGTTGGCTAATTTGTAGATGAGACGAACACGAATTAGTGAAAGAATGAAGAAGTTGCAAGAACTATTTCCCAATATGGACAAGGTAAATTATGTAGCCTCAATTGTGCAACTGCCTTTTTCCTTTTCTGGAGGTCACTAGGAATTTAGTTTTTTCGGGTGCCATTTCTTGCAGCAAACGAGCATTGCCGATATGTTAGGTTTGTCCGTTGATTACATTAAAGACCTTCAGAAACAAGTCGAGGTAACTAAACAGATGATACCCTTCACTCAAAAGATTAACATTCACACAAAATCTTTCACCAGCTTCATCTTTGCTCATTTTATCTTCTCCTTTCTTGTGTAGACTCTCACGGACAAAAAGGCGAAGTGCACGTGTTCTAATAAATCAAACCAAGCAAATTCTACCATGTGAGTTGCTCCGTAAATACTATAATAGGCGACATGATGGGGTTCATATGCATCCAATACTTTGGATGTTTCCGTATGCTGTCAGACACATGCATAGACATTCTCGTGTAAGTAGATCAGCACATAATCTATCAAAGAGGAGACGAACTGTATTTCTTCAATGTATTCTGGGGCCTCTTATGGGGAAGACTGGTGTAATCTTTAGTGTATTATCTAAATTCATCTAGTTGTCGTACAATTAATTCGTGTAATGCCAGGTTTGTTGTGGGATGATTGAAACTCGTCCTTTCTGTAGTCTTTTTGGATTCGGCAGCCTTAGACCCAAAGAGTTCGGGGAAGGTGGTAGGCTACCTTCGAGTTGATATTTTCAACTCGGGTCAAAAATCTTATCTTGCTTACAGAGACAAGCAATATTCAATGATTCGGTTCTTCTTACAAGTATGCCAGACTTCTTGTAGCAAATTCGAGTCATCGATTATTCCATTAAGATGTAAATCTCCTAGAAAACTATCGCTACCACAAAGCACTCTCCAGAATTTGTAGAAGTAGCTGTATCTTACCTTGGAGAATAAAGTTGTTTTGAGGGATAACTTTTCAGCAGAATGAATTATGTTTTTAATTATTCATAGGATGAACACAAAGATTTTGATAGGTGTACAGATTGTTGCAATGAATATTCTGATCAAGTTTGATTTATAAGAAAAGTCAGTCAGCTGGGAGGATTGTAAATGCAATAGCAATCACAATGCCAGATTCACTCTTCTGTAGTTGGCTAGTTGCATTGCACTGCATTAATGGGAACAAGCCACAGACAGATGAGCAATAAAAGAACAAAAAGGAAAAAAAAAAAATAAGAAAGAAAAATGGAAAAAAAAGGAAGGAAGCTCTTTTGAGTTCTATACATGAATGTGAATTTGTAATATATGAGAGTACGAAGTAAAAATGCTGAACAAATTAACAGACTACCCCAGCTACAAAAGTACGGTAAAACATCAAGACAAATGCTAAGAGAATTTTGACAGTAAAGAAGAATCTCTCTTCGAAGAGCCTTTGTGACAATATAAGGTTTTCGAGTATAAAGATGTCTTCTTCTCCCTTGGAACTAAAAAAATTCTCAACGCAGTTCGACTTAAATTTTTCCTCTTCTAGCTTTCTATTTTAAAATGTAGACTTCACTTCAGTACGAAAATCAATCATATGTTTTTATGTTGCAGGAGCAATCATTGATCCAACGAGTGCTGCAACGAGGAAAAAGTTTCAAAGTATTCGATACCTAACTTTTGCATAAATTCCTTTGCAACCATCACATCTTGGTTCGGTCTTCCAATCTACTTCACTTTGTCTAGTGACCTTTTTTATCATATATTCGTTGGATTTAATGCTATTGTATTGCCTTCTATGTCAAAAATAACTGGTGCTACATTGCATTATACTTGTATAAGTAGAAGGTCATTCAATCCCAAGAGGGAAAACAAGTAATAGGTTAGACAAAAAAGAATACTTCTACTCTTCTAAGAGATCTCTCTAGAATACCATCTTCATCGTTGCTTTTCTTTGTTATCTTCCCTCCCAAACCTTCTTGATTGTCGGAGATGAATCCATTGCCACCATCTCCTTCGGAAGTTGTGACACGGACCAGTGTTTATTCATGACTTATATAAGTGGAAAAAGAAGAAAAACCTCCAACCCACCAGGCGATCACTTCCAACCCAATCAAATTTAAAATGGACATAACCAAAAATTCCATCCTGATGACATTCTCCATTGACAAAAAAAAAATCTTTTATTTAGCATGGTTTACATCTAGGATCTATACAGCAGGGTCTGTTATAGGCTAAATAAGAGGTAATCATATTCTAACATTCATAAATTTTTCTTGTATAGTTATCAGTAAGGAATTTGATTTACTCAAGTCATTTATTAGTGTAGAACCTTGTACTATAAATATGATACCAAGATAATCAATAAAAGCGTGGTTGTTCCTTTCTCTCAAATACATTCTCTACTTTAGAACTCTACTATTAGAGCATTATAATACAAGAAAATAAGAAATCCTTTAGTACGTACATTTCGGCATTAGACAAAAACAGAATTGGGTAAGAGATACCAAGAAGCTTGAACCAGAGACGCTCCATAGTGTGCAGCCGATAGTCATTACAGCCAGTTCCGTTGTTCTTGAGTTCTAACAATGGCAGCTCTAGGCTGTTCAGATTTCTCAATTGCCTGCTCCTCTTCTAATGGATAAACCTCCCAGCAACCATTCCTCCAGTATGTGTGATGTACTTCTGGAATATGTGAAATTTTCCAGTAATCTTCACCATGTTTTGCTGGAGAGATTGGCCAAATAAATTCATCAGGCATGTCGAAAAATTCAAGAACTTTTAGCTCAGAGAGATTCTCAATCCCTACGGGCACGCCCTCCAACGAGTTACATCGTTGAATGATAAGCTTCTCCAGATGAGGCATGGCACCCTCCTCAATGATCACCTGACTCAAGGTTTCTAATTTGTCAAGACCTAATAATTTCAGCTTCCGAAACTTTCCAGCCTTAAAACACAGTTTCTCCCCCACATAACTTGCGAGAAATTCAATATGGACTAGATTAGGCATATCTTGGAGATATTCAAGTGGATCATCCCTTAACTGACTCCATCTGAAGTATACTTTCACCAGGCTTGGAAGAGATTGTATCCATTTAGGAAAGTTTGCTAAACGCCCTGTCAAATATAGCCGTTGAAGGGAAAGAGGGGGAGAAGGCAGGTGATTAAGATCAAGGACATCTCCCTCTATTGATCTTAGACCTAATGAGCATAGCTTTTGGAGCTTCTCAATGCACAAACATAGAGCTACTCCATCTTGGGTTCTCAAATTTGTAATGCTAACTCTCCTCAGTTCAGTCATCATGGCTAATTCTTTCAGTGCTACGCTTCCTGGATATGCATCAATAAAGCCGAGTTTCTGCAAGAATTTCAAGCTGCCCATTCCTTTGAATACTTTGAAACCATGTACATAATCATAAGGTAGATATGAGCCAGGTACGTGGCGATATACTAAAAGTTGCCGAAGATATTGGAGTTTTAGAATCTCAATTGGTAACTCATTGATGTATGTCTCCTTAAGATCCAATATCTCTAACTTCTCAAGCTTCTTAATTGATCTTGGAAGTCTTTTGATCATGGTGCTTCTCAAGCTTAGATACCTTAAATGAAACAGTTCAAGAACAGCATCTGGGAACTTCTCCAGAGGAACGCCCCTCAAATCTAAAACCTTCAGCATTCTACAGCTATTAAGCAACTGAAGAATGCTCAAAATGGATTGGGGATCTTCCACATGAAAAGTCAGAAAGGAACAGAGTCTGGCGCCATAGTGTTTGACATCTGTATATCTAAAGCTCCCATGTACTGAGAGGCGTCTTACTCTTCTCAGCCATATCATGTTCTGCTCATTGTTGCTTGTTATGAAATTCTGATCTCTTGATTTTGAAAGAATAATCTCCCGGTAAAAGTCATGGATACAGCTCGTTTTGATGCTTCCATCATCATTGGTTGTCACCGGACTAAGCAAGCTTCTGTTGACGAGCTCATTGAGGTACCCTTGTGCAACTTCTTCCACTGATCTTCCCACTATTTGTTTCACAAATCCTTCTGCTATCCACTGTCGAACTAGTGTATTGTGTTCAATCTCATGATCCTCCGGATAATTGCTCAAGTACAGAAAACATGGTTTGAGGTAATACGGCAGATAATTGAAACTGAGTAACAAAATGATTTTCATACTCTCAAGTTGATCATTACCTTCTAGTTCAGAGCCAAGGCAGCAATTGAGCTTCTTCCATTCGTCAACGTTAATCTCCTTTTTTGTAGACAGCACCCCACTAATAGCAACAATGGCAAGCGGCAATCCTCCACATCTTTTCAAGATGCTTTTGCAAATTTCAATCAAGTGAGTAGGGCACGGGTTCCCCCTGAATGTCTTCTGGCAAAATAGAATCCAGGACTCTTCTTCAGACAAAGGATTCAACTCATACACATAACCATCAGTTTCTTGGCTACAAGATAAAGCCACATCCATGACTCGGGTTGTCAGGATGACACGACTCCCATTATTCTCATTAGGTAAGGCATATCTGATAGCTTCCCATGCTAGAGTACTCCAAACATCATCAAAGACTAGAACATACCTGTGAATATATATACATCAAAACAGTACATCTAAGAACACTTGATTACACTCATTGGATTGCTGAAGTTAGGAAAGAAAGAAGAAGTCTGAAGGAGCAAAAAGAAATTGAATTCACTAAGGCGTAAATGTTTGTTTAGTTTTAAGCACTAATGTAACAATAATAGTGATAGTTTTGTAGCCACATATATATATATATTAATTTTTTTTTTTTTTATGAGTTGTATGTTAATTTTACATTAGAATGATATATGTTTATTAATTAATTATGTTTTTTTAAATAATTTAACACAATTTATTTATTTTGCCCCTTTTCAATTTGATGCATAATTTCACTGATACAATCACATTATAGAGTTACTTATTGATGAATACATTTTGTACTTTCACAAAAGGTGTTAATCAAAAATCTTAGCGATTTTTGCATGTTATAGTTATATATTGCCACATGACAAACTACTAACGGAATAAGTGCCAATTAAAACTTGTGGATTCTCATACTAAGATATGAAAAGAACTAATCAATTAATAAGATGCAAAAGAGTATGGCCATTTGCTAAACTAATTGCAATGAGTAGGCTGATTGAGATTCTACCACTTCCTCTTGGGTGGTATAAAATAATGGAAGGGGTTTTGTATAATTCTATCCCGTCTATTCTATGCTGGTTTTATAAAGTCTTATTTGATAAGGACCAAATATGTATATATGCAACTTATAATGGCAAACTAACGACAAAGATGATCAATCTAATAATATTTACTTGTCTACAAACTATGATTCTATATACTTCAAAGAACACCTCGACTAGTTACATTTAAAATTTCCAGCTATAATATTATTAGCAAAACCTGTAAAATGACTTCTAGTATCGAAAACACCTCGACTAGCTCAAAAGAATTAGCACACAGTTCAACAGTACCTTCTTTGGCGCAAGAAGTCTTTGATTATTGCTTTGAGCCTATTACCATTCATGGTGCTCAGATTTTCAGGAGGAGTTTGCTTCATCTGTTCAAACAGTTGCTGAATTGTGTCTTTCAGGAGCTCCTCCACCTCGAACGACTGAGAAACTGTAATCCATGCGTGGTTCTGGAAGTGTTTCTTCACTACAAAATCATCATACACCTTCTTAACCAGAGTGGTTTTCCCCAAACCTCCCATTCCCACCACTGAAACCACCTTAAGCCGTGATTCTTCCTCAACAAGCCACCGTATTATCTGCTTTTTCGGGTTTTCAATCCCGACTAGCTCGGTCTCTTCTAATAAAAGAGCATCCCCTCGACGATCAATCCCTCTGTTACTCACGCATCGTGATGTTGAACCTTCCCCGGGAACATTAAACCTGTAACTATACCTCCTATGTCCCTCTGCAATTTCTATAATTCTGGATTTGATATTTTGAATTCCAGAAGCAATTTTATAATGGGTTCCCAGATTTCGTATAGAGAAAATAAATTTCCTCAGAAAACCGTCACTTTTATGGTGGAATTGAAGCATGAAATCATCTATAATGTCTTCAGTATCATATGCAACATCTCGGACTTGCTTAACCCAGACTTTGACCTCTGGATCATCGTCTTCAGCAGCATCAGCAACTCTGAGGAAAGCAATCATTCTCTCAAGTTCATCTCTGATATATTCAACTTCCTGCCTGACATTTTTTACCAGATTCACCTTTTCCTCCAATAAGATTGTGATTTTGTCAAGAACAAATGTCACTGCAAAGTCTGTCATCTTCACAAAAGTACTGATTTGATCCCGAATTCTACGAGAGAGAACGCTAAAAATAAAATCGTTAACCGATAATTGTAATTGTTTTGCAGGACGAGACAACTCACTTGATGTCGAAGTAGTGGCCTATGGGGTTTGGTGGTTGAGTACTTTGTAACATTAGTGTGTTGTCTTGCAATGAATAAGATGCACTGAAACTTCTCATGACAAATTTTGCTTTGGAAACTGAAATTCTACCGGCACACTTTCTATAAAAATACATCCTTTCAAAACTCATTTTTAACCGTACATTTTTCAATAAAATAATATTTTCCACCACATCAATAATTTTTCCTTACTTTTTAACAGCATATTTTCCATCATATCACTATTTAAAATACATTATTTCCTCAATAATACCCATTAAACGTAAGGATAAATTTTAACATAAACTAGAGTTTCTAACAACAAAATTAAGCCCCTCTTTGGATCCCATTTTCTAAAGAATAATGCGATTTAGCATCAGTGGTGTTACAACACTAGTTTAGGTTGTGTGATTGATGTGATGTGATACGTTCAACGAGAGGTGCGTCATTTAATTGTACATCTCATTTAATGTCAGATTAGTGTCGTTTAGATGAATATTTTAACATCAATAGTACTAAATAACATTATTCTTTTTTAAAAATTCATTTTTTCTCAAACTTTTTTTCGACCACATATTCTTTCAATAAAATAATTTTACACATAAACTTAAAATTTTTTCTTACTTTTAATTGCATATTTTTTTTAAAAAAAAATTACTATTATAAATTTCATTGGGACTACATAAGGGATGTCAAGAATTGGTCTTTGATTTCTAGAAGTCTACGCTTGGTTGATGATACATTTTTTGTTATTGTTAAGCAATTTCCTAAAGAAAATGGGGGTGAGACAAGGACTCAATTAATTTTGTAGTGTGTAAAGAAATGACAACCCACTTGATGTAAATAATTGAATTCTCAAATTGCATCATCTGTGAGACGGCAATACAATTTCTTGTTGACGGAGTTTGGAAAGTAACGAAAAAGTTGTAGTAATCGGTAAAAAGTCGTAAGGAACAGAAGTTTCTTTAATAATTTCAAACTTTTAACAACCACAAAATATAGTGACCATTGACCAATCAATATTGTAACACTTCAATTTTTCTTTATTATTTACTTTCAATTATGATTGCTATTATAATATATACATTATTATAAAGCCTACTTTTAGTCACGCTTACCTGACACGGTAATTGTTGGGCATCTGCATACTTGCTTTCGAGGAATGTATCAAGATTTAGACCTTGGATAAGTCAACGTATTTTGGTTGTACACAAAAGAGAAAAATTAAGAAGGTGTTTGTCACTGTTTGGTGGGGATTAAAATTAGATTTTTAGTAGATTGTGATATAAGTTTTTGAAATATATGGTTGAAAAATTGTGGAACCCATGAAAGATGTGGTTAATATTGATTGTTTGACTTTGACTTGGATTAAAATCAGATTTTAATCCGGACCAAACATGGGCTAACATTTCGAGTTATTATGACTTAATCAATTTAATTGTTTTTAAAGACAACATAATTGGAGGTTACAACTAAAACCCACTTGATTAAAAAAACATCTAAACAAGTGAATAATAATATTAACATAAAAACAGTTTTTAACTTTAAAATTGCAATGAAAGTCTTTTGTTGATGCATGTAGCCGCGTTGAAAAGCACAAGGTTCCTAACAATCATTCGAAACCAAAATACAAGTTTTAATGCCGAAATCCAAAATTAAATATAAAAAATTCAGAAGCAGGGTTCCTAACTGTAAGCCTTGCTACCACAAGCTTTATTTTCTATCTTCCAGATTATTTCAAGTTAGTCCCGATAAGTGCATTTTGTCCACTTATCCAGACCATATTATTAAGCTTTATATCGTCAAAGTGTTATTTTTACTTAACTTGGGTTAATTTCCTTTTATTTTAGTTTAGGACGCACTTGGAAAAAGGAAGGAAAGAATGATGGTTTTGCAGCTAGCTTGAAAGTTTGGGAACCAAAGTGTAATTATTCAATAGTTGATTTGAACCATAAAATGATGATTGAAGATTACATAGGATAAACTGAATGGAATTTGAAGTCAAAGGAGTGAATTTAGTCAATATTTTTACAAATCATTTCCATGCTCCATATTTTCTATTGAGGATTGAGAACCATTTTTGGCTTAACAAACATTCGAATTGGAAAATTAATATTTCGAGAAGAATTGTATCTCTTTGCGTTAGCTATTCAACACACTTTGAATCACTTCAATCCAATATCGAAAGAGAAAGTTATGATAAATATACTAAAGTGCATTTTCAGAAAATTCGTTATAACTGGGCGACTGCCCTACCCTAAATTCGGCCAGCAGTTGTAATTTTCTTGGCCTAGGCGATTGCCCGAGTTTATCTTGGGCGATCGCCCGAGCAAACACACGACCAAAAGTTTTTTCTTTCGTCTTGAGTTCTACTCCAATTACGAAACTTTGTTAGACGCGATTTTACACAATTTTAGGATTGCTTGAGGTCCTAAAAATACAGATGGTTGGAAACAATAAAGGAGGATCAATATACATTCCATTCATCTCATATTAATAATAAACATTCATCCTTTTGGAGAGAAAACTAGGATTTTCATTAGAGAGTTCATCCGGGTCGAAGATCAAGCGCAAAGACGGAGTTATACTATTTGATTTTCTTCTTCTCAGGGTTATGAATCCCGTCTTTTGTATTAGCTTTTGTCTCTTTATCGTGCTAGGCTTGATTATTTTGTGTTAGAATTTCGATGAACCTTTTATTAAGAAATTTAACTTTTAAATCTTGTTTTTGATAGTAAAGCACGTTTTCAATTCGTGAACGGTTTTCATGGATTTATTTTTCTCTACAATTATATGCACAATAGTTGTATGAGTATTGTGACTTGTTTTACCTTCGAAAGATTGAAAATAAGTTAGATTAGAGTTCTGACGAGTATGGTTGACTCATTGTTTTAATACTTCTTAAACTTGTGATTTTAATTGTCTTTAAGAGTTTTTAGGACGTTTTAATGTGTTTTAATGTTGTTTTATAGGTTAAATGAATTGGTGTGAATATGCAAAAATTGTAGAAAATAGTGATATTGACATGAATCAAGGAGAAGTTGATGTTGATTTGGTGAAACTCGATTATTGGAGGCTAAATTGAAAGAAAGAAGTGAATAAAAACAAAAAAAAAATAGTGAGATCCAAAGTTTGAGGATTCACTTGAATCTTTTCAATAGTTGATTCGGACTTTAGAACAATAATTGAAGATTGCTAGTAGTCAACCGGATGCAATTAGAAGTCGAAAATGAGTGAAATATGAACAAAATATGTTTACAAATCAATTTTCAACCACAAAAATATATTCTAGAATTTTAGCTAGAGATTGAGACCCATTTTTGATATTGTAAATATTCGAACTGGAAAAGATATATTCCTAGTAAAGTTGTGGCCGTTTGAGTTATCTTTTCAATGCACTTTGAATTGCCTCAATTGGATATTGAAAGATAAAGTTATGATAAAAATACTGAAAACTGTGCATTGCTGAATTTTTCCTCGAAAGTGTGGCCCAGGCGCCCCGTGATCTTAATTTTTCCAGAATGTTGGCGCCTAGGTGCCACGGCATGGTACTAGGCGCTGGTCGACTTTACTAAGGCGGTCTTGCTTATAAATTTTGAAAAATTGATTAGAGATAACTAGATAATCGAGAAACATAGTTGATAGTTAGGTGAAATCAAAACCTAGGCTTTCTCATATTGATTAAATGCTTCAAATTTGCATACAATTAGTTGAGTTCATCATCACATTCATCTTTAAATTTAGTTACAACCATTGATTACAAATTTCAATTGTTTAGGTAAAAGAAATGCTACATAATTATAGTACTTAATAATAAATTGAATTTCAATTCCTGTGAGTTCGACATTTGTACTCGATTTTTATATTACAAAACTTGACGCCATACATTTGTTGTATATTTACGTTATAGAAAATGCGTAACAAGTCCGATATGGGGTAGAAATATACCGCTATATTCTACATGATCTTAAAGTATTAATAAATCGTTAATACATTCTTCTAAGTTTGCATCCGTCATAGAAATATAGTGGATTTACTTGTAAGAATATATTTAATTCTACTCGAGAGATATTATTAAATAAATGAAGAATATTGATATTCATAATTGAATTGTATTGTCAAATTCATAAGGCTTCGGATTAAAGGTGGCTGATATAAAGGGATTTGAGATCCTAGTACGCTATTCATCGTCATATTCCCATCACACTTGCATATAATTACAACTTTGCATTGATTTTAGTTAAGTTTGGTCTTGCATTTTTAAGTATAATAGTTAGTGACAATTTAATTTTAGAAAAATAAATTTTTTTCATAGTTTCGGTTAAGGCTAAGTTAATTTCAACTTCAACTAGTATAATCTATATTAGTATAATACTTGGACTCAAAATCCAATTTACTACTTGTTAACGAATCATGCACTTATGGTAATTTTAAAAAAATATCTTTTCGCAACAAGTTTTTGGCTTTGTTTTCGGGAATTATATTTGAGTTTAATTTTATTTACCGTAGCACTAATTCGAATGTTTTTTTACTTTTATTTAATTTCACTATTTCAGTTTATTTCAGTGTTGCCTTTGTCTCTCTTTTAGGTCTTTTATGCAAAGTTTGGGAGACGATAACAAGAGAAGCATAACAATAAAAAGATCAAAAACAGTAACAAGAGATGGCTAATGAGCTGTATAATCAAGTAGTTGCAGTGAATGACGAGATAGTTCTCATTGAACGGACCGTGCTAGTTGGGAATTTCATGACTCAAAAATCATTCAAAGCCAATCTATCACTTATCCTCCGTTTGGGCAGCAGAACTTTCAGTTGAAGACCAACGTCATCCATTTGTTTCAAAATGGACATCAATTCAATGGCAGGACTAATGAGAATCCACATATACATGTCTCTTGATTTTTGAAGATGTGTCAGCACATCAGATATCAAGTAATTTTAGATGATGCTATCAGATTGTGATTTTTTCCACATACTCTAAGTGATAAGGCTCTTGAATGGTTAGACTCACAATATCACCACTCAGGATGACTTAGTTCAAAACATTTTGCACAAATTTTTTTCCACTAGAAAAGATAGCAAAGTTGAGACATGATATATCCATATTTTGGCAAAGAGAAATCGAATCCTTTGATGAAGCTTGGAACATATTAAAGAACATGCTTTGGAAGTGTCCTTATCAAAGCATCAATAAAGGGCTCTAGGTCCAATATTTTTGTGTAGGTCTACTTTCATCTTACAAGAGCATGGTGGACCCTTCATCTAATGGCTCCTTATCCATGAATACAATCGATGAAGCTTTGGAATTGTTTGAGAGAGTGGTTACTACCACAACCATGTGAGCCTCTGAACGGATTGTTCATAAGAAGGCACAGAGAGTTTATGAGGTGGATACTTATACGACATTGTCTACAAAAATTGACTCATTGGTTCATAAATTTAAGAGTATATCACAGTCAGCTAATGTAATACAGGCTAAAAGGTCAAAAAGAATGCAAGGTAGATCATAATACAACAAATTGTCCACTTCTTGCATAAGATATGGAATACGTGGAATGCATACAAGAGGTCATCACCAGCAAAATAATCCACATTCTGATACTTATAACCTTGGATGAAGCATCTCAATTTTCTTAGCGTAATCAAAATCCCACTACACCGCATGGTTATTAGTATTAGTAGTTTGAAAAGAGAATTCCATTGGAAGAGATATTTGAATTTTTTTTGAGAAAGTCAGAGAGCATTACATGGATCTAAACAATCAATTTATGAGAAGGACTGAGACACCCTTCAAAATCAGAGTACTGCAATCAAGAACCTGAAAACTCAGATGGGACAGATGACACTTGTTATATCAAGTAGAGCATCTGGTACTCTACCAAGCAATATAGAAACTAATCTTAAAGAGCAGGTAATGGCATTAAGTATTTTAGAGAATGAAATAATTGAGGATCCGCCTATGAAAGCATAAAAGAAGAAGCTCGAAGAGCTGTTTGCAAAATTCTTGGACATATTCGGAAAGCTTCATGTCAATATCTCGTTACTTGAGGCCATACCTCAAGTACCAGTCTATGAAAAGTTCCTGAAGGAGTTGTTATTGAAGAAAAGGAAGCTCAATGAATTTAAGATTATCGAGCTAAATGAGAAGTATAGAGCTATCTTGCAATACAAACTACATCCTAAACTAAAGGATCTAGGGAGTCTCAAAATACCTTGCTTAATAGGAAATGATCATAGTTTAATGCTTTATGTAATTTCGGAGCAGTATAAATCTAATGCATTTTTCTGTCTATAGAAAATTAGATTTAGGAGATTTTTCTTTAATTGCCGGATCGATCAATCCAGTGCCCACGAGGAGTGGTTAAGAACGTGCTCATTAAAGTGAGCAAATTCATATTTTCAGCGGACTTCTTTATATTAGCCATAAATGAATATTGGGATGTATCACCGATCTTGGGTCGATCATTCTTATCCACGAGTCAGGCCATTATGGACTTCGAATTAGGCGAGCTAACCTTCAGGGTGGATGATGAGCAAGAAAAATTGCAAGCTTATATCACTATAAAAAAGCCATCCCATAGTGAAAAAGATCAAAAAGTTAAAAAGAAATAAGTAAAGGATTATAAAAAGTGCCTACATAGGAAGAGAATATGTGAAATCATTGGAAACCTCATGAATGAAGAAGGATCTTCAAGTTTGGAGAGTCGAGAAGGGGGTTGGCAACATTGAACATAGTGTTAATTGCTTTGTAGGTGCAGTCAGCTTCGAACCGTAATTTTTCTATCCCTTTTCACTTATTTTGATTAACTCTTACATTACACATAGTTTGGGGGGTTGCATTAGTATTTTAGGGTCATATTTAGGAACTCATGCATTTAAATTGTTTTAAACACATTTTAGGTAGTATTTTAAGACTTGTATTAGTAACTTAGGCATGTTTACTTATTGAGTTCATTTTACTTAGACTCATCGTTAATATCCTAGCATTATATTGAGCTTACATTGGTGTGATATATATTTTTAATGTTGTACCTAGATTTCAATCTCTAAACCAATTTGAAAGGCTTATCTTTTCCTAACTATAGGATTTTTGCTGAGATGCATGCTTTGTTAGATAATTTTTTAAAAGTTAGAAGATTAGAATTCTCCGGAGTGAATTCATTGCAAATATTTAAACCTTATATGCTATCACTAATATTTATTTTGAATTCTTGAAACAAAAAATTAAAGCCCAACAGCGTGGAAAAGTGGCGGTTGTCATGACGTCTATTAGTTCAAATTATCAATGGTCCTTCTCAATTCCAAACACACCCCAGGGGAGTACACTATTCTTTTTCTACTTTTATTATCTAGTGTAATTTTTGACACATTGAGGACAATGTAAATTTTTAGTTTGAGGGTTGGCTGAGTATCAGGATATGCTGATCAAGTCTGTATAACTATTTAATTTGATTTTTTTTTTTTTTAAAAAAAAAAAGTCTAGTATAGTGTTGAACAGCTCACCATCTACAATGATATTTATTTGTTTAAATTGAGTATAACTTTAGTTAGAACTGGAAAATACCGTAACATGTATTTTTACTTAAGTACTTATCCATGTTAGACTTGATTACTTGAGCAGATAACCGTTATTGACTTATCACTTATGTTGGAACATGACTTGATTATGTTGACCTAGGTGCTAGTTGAGTTCCTAAATCTATAATATAGAAATCGAATTGCTAAAAAATAGTTTGGGTGAGGAGGCTAGTGGTTGTGTTAATAGAATTTTGATTGTCTAAAGTTCTCGGATCCTACCATTAGTTGAAGGACTTTAAGTTAAGGAGTTTAGAACAAATACTGATCATTTTTAAAATTCGAATATCATGTCAAAAGAAAGTGTGCTACATCTTATATATCTCTTCGTATCGTTTATTACTCGAGTGATTAAGCCTGCTAGGATCTTTAGAATCTGGTGTTCTATAGTTATTTGACTTGGGAATCGGAAGCTCACTACAAGGGTCATTTAGATAGCTTAATGGAAAGAAATCCATTAAGAAATCGTACACATAAGATGTTAAAAGAATAATATGGTGTATACTTTCATAGAGAAAGAGAAAAAGTGACTTAGATTATCGAAATCAAGAAGTGCCAGTAAGGATTTCAAGACTTGAACTCTGGAGATTGACGGTGTTGTGACTTTAAGATTTTTCCATTTCCCTTCTAGGTTTACAAATATCTAATTCTGATCACATTGTGCGGAAATATATCATAATGATTATTAAAAACCCACACATACTAGAAATACCTCGGGATTGGAGTGAAAAGTATAAGGAGTGATTTTGCATGAGAAATGTGAGGAAAAACTGACCACAAGAGGGTTGTGATTATGAGTAAATCAACAACACTGATTGAATGTGTTCTAGTATGGGTATGCGTTCAATGTTGGCTAATCACACACAAACTAAGTCGAGTATCGGATAAGTAAAAAATTTTTTTTAATGTTGTTTGGATAATTTTTTTAATGTTGTTTGGATCTTTCTAAGGTGTTAATTAAAATCGAACTTTAGGCATATGAGAACCAGATCAATATTGAGTCTGATATTTGTGATTTGCTTAGTGTAGTTTTGTTCAAGGATGAACAAAGGTTTTAATTTGGGGGTATTTGATAAGTGCATTTTGTGCACTTATATAGGTCATAGTACTAAGTTTTTAAATCGTCAAAGTGTTGATTTTCGCTTAACTTGGGATAATTTCCTTTTGTTTCAATTTTGGACCCATCTCTAAGCATTTGGAAGAGAAAAGAAGGATGGTTTTGCAACTAGCTTGAAAGTTGGGGGGCCAAAGTACAAATATTCAATAGTTGATTCGAACCACAAAATGATGATTGAAGATCACATATGATCAATTTGATGGAATTTGAAGTCAAATGAGTGAATTACAGTTAAAGAATTTTTACAAACCAATTTCTAACCACACAAGTTATACTCTATATTTTTTCGACTCATATTGAGATCCATTTTTTGCATAGAAAACATTTGAATTGAATTGCTATTTCAAGAAGAATGTTAGCCCTTTGAGTTAGCTATCTAATTCACTTTGAATCACCTCAATTCGATATCACGAGAGAAAGTTATGAAAAAAATACTAAAGCGTAGTTTCAAAAAACTTCTGTATAAACTAGGCGACCGCCCGACATAGTAGATGAACCCCACCCTAAATTCGGCCAGTAGTTGTAATTTTCTTGGCCTGGGCGATCGTTTAGGCTTATCCTACATGACCTCCTAGGCAAAAATGCGGCTAGAAGTTTTTTCCTTTTTGAGTTCTAAACCAACTAGGAAACTTCTTTGGACACAATTTTCACACATTTTTAGGATTGTTTGAGGCCCTATAAATACAAATGGTCGGAGAAAATAAAGGAGAATTAATATACCATTTTTTGCATAGCAAACATTTAAATTGGAAAATTGATATTTCAATAAAAATTGTAGCTCTTTGAGCTAACTATCCAACGCACTTTGAATCACTTCAATTTGAAATCGAAAGAGAAATTTATGACAAAATAATAAAGTGTAGTTTTAGAAAATTCAGTATAACTGGGCGACCGCCCTACCCTAAATTCGGCCAGCAATAGTAATTTTCTTGGCATGGACGATCTTTTTGGTTTAGCTTGGACGATCGGCCAAGCCAAAACGTGGCCATAAGTTTTTTCTTCTGTTTTGAATTCTACACCAACTAGGAAACTTTTTTGGACGTGATTTTCACACAATTTTAGGATTGTTTGAGGCCCTATAAATACAAATGGTAGGAGAGAATAAAGGGAGATCAATATACCATTCTATTAATCTCTTATTCATCTAAAAATCCATCTTTTTGGAGAAAAAAACTAGGATTTTCATTGGAGAATTCATCTAGGTTAAAGATCAAGCGTGAAGATGGAGTTATATTATTTGATTTTCTTCTTCTTCGGGTTATAAATGCCATTTTTTGTGTTAGTTTTATCTCTTTATCATGTTAGATTATTTTTATGTTTGGTTTTCGATGAACCTTGTATTATGAAACTTCAAATTTTGAATATTGTTTTTGATAGTAAAGCTTCTTTTCAATTCTTGAACCGTTTTCATGGATTTCTTTCTCTACAATTATATGCGCAATAGTTGTATGAATATTGTGGTTTATTTTATCTTTGAAAGATTGAAAATAAGTTAGATGTAGTGTCAATTATTATAGAGTCCGATAAGAGATAGAAATAGAGAATAATACACAACTACTAGACTATAAAAATTAAATTTCATAGCTAACAAACTTATAAAATAGTTTCAAAAATCAGATGGTAATACAATATAATAATATATAATATAAATCTGGCACCATCTCTCTCTCTCTCTCTCTCTCTCTCTCTCTCTTTCTCTCTATATCTCTATATATATATAACTGGAAATCATTATCCTCATTGCCGCATTATTTTCTCCCCCAACCCCAACCCCATCCCAACCCTTCAATTGCAAAGATAATTCCTCCCACAACATTCTTTCTTTCTTGGAAGTACAAACTTTCTCTCTCTATAAATACAAATTCGCACACACACACACACACACACACACACACACACACACTCTCTCTCTCTCTCTCTCTCTCTCCCTATCTATCTTTATATATATATATATACACACACACAAGTGCGCGCGCACAAACACAAAATGAAAGCAACTATATTGAGATCCCTTATGAAAAGGTGGTGGTGCGTTTGTGATGGCAGTGTGATGTTTGAGCATAGACTTGACTTGCTTGGTGGTGGTGGTGGTGGTGGTGGTGATGAGGTGGCAACTAGTTTACGAAATAGATCTAGATTATGCAAGTGATGGTAAGTTGCAGGTGATGATATTGCATTAGAGTTGATCTATGTGGTGGTGGTGGTGGTGGTGATGTGGTAGCAATGTTTTAGGTATTTCAATCATGTACAGTCACAACCAGTCATAATTAACCCAGATTTGGTTACAACTGATCACAATTAATACAGACTTGATCATAGAGGGTCACCACAAATAAATCTGACGCACACACCGTAGACTAGCGCCACAATACATACAGTCACAATCAGTCATAATTAACACAGACTTGGTCACCACCGATCATAATTAACACAGACTTGGTCACAGAGGATCACCACAAATAATTCCACACACTCACACACTATAGACTAGCACCACAACTCATCACCACTTCAACCCAAAACAACAAGCCAGTCGATATATTAAACAATGAACTCCCACTTCTTCCTCCAACGTACCACCATCACTACTATCTACACTATACCACCACCGCAAGGCACCACCACCACCTTCTTCAATACTCACCAACAACACATATTTATTAAGATCTAATCTACCATCACCTAAATCTACTTATGTGTATCAATTGTACTGTGATTTATTAACCATCCAGCAGATTTGAGTATGTGTGTATGCATAGAGAAGGGAGGTGGTAGAGAGAGAAACTTACACAAGTTGTAGTGTTTTTTGTAGGGAGGTAAGGAGAGAGAGAGAGTTAGTGCGTACACCCCCCACAAAATATAATACAAATTGGGGTTATAAGGAAAGCCTCCTCAAATCAAGCTCAAGATCACAAGACCTGATTCATAGGCTGAAAATATGCTTGTAACGGCAAATAAATATTCTATAACAACTGGAAAAATCACGTGTAAATGTGTTATAGCTGTTAGGCTTCATTTTAGCTTTTTTTCCCCCCTAGAATAGAGTCTGTACTCTGTATACTTGTATATATTTTGATATAATCAATTATAAATAAGTATGAAAATATTTTTCTCTCGACAACAACAAGAATTTTTGTGTTCATATTTTTCAAAACTTCATCATGGTGTCAGAGCCATCATCCAACGAGAATTCGATCCCCCAATTTGAAAATACCAATAACCCAATCACAACCCTACCATCTCCAACAGAAATCCCTCTTATTGCTTTCAATATTACTTCCCAGATAAACGAAAAACTCACACCCGCCACCTCACTCAATGGCTTGCCGAATTCGAAGCCCTACTCATTGGGTATAATCTTCTTAATTATGTTACTGGAGATAAGACATGTTGAGGATAATGGTATATCATTCATATTATTCTAGGTACAATGTGCAGTAGCTATATATATGTACAGGAAACCTATTTTAGGAAGGAAAAAAGGAAAACTAATTGCCTTCCACTACTCTAGGCTAGAATCATGGAGATCTCCAATTATAGAATAAATAAAATAAATCTGGTGCCTTCAATATTGAATGATTCCTATAATCCCTCCAAGCACCATTCTTGCAGCAACTCACGCCAACACTCCCCCTCAAGTTGGTACATAGATGTCTTCAATGCCCAACTTGCCAATTGAGTTGTGGAATACTCTGCTAGAGACAGCCTTTGTAAGTATGTCTGCTAATTGGTCTTCTGACTTTACAAATGAAAACTGAACTATCTTGTCTTCAAGTTTTTGCTTGATGGAATGTTGATCCACTTCAACATGTTTGGTTTGGTCATGTTGAACTGGATTATGTGCAATCTCTATCGCTGCCTTATTATCACAAAATAAGTTCATTGTAAACTCAGATGAGCATCCAATTTTTTCCAACAACCTTTTTAACCAGAGTAGTTTGCAAAGTCCCTTAGTCATCCCTCTGAACTCAGCCTCTGCACTAGATAGAGCAACCACCTTCTATTTTTTACTTCTCCAAATGACCAGATTACCTTCCACGAATGTGAAGTAGCCCGATGTAGATTTTCTGTCAGTAGTGCTCCCTGCCCAGTCCGCGTCTGTATAGCCATCAATGTGCAAATGGTGGTTTTTCTTGTACATTAGTCCTTTCCCAGGAGAAGACTTCAAGTATCGTAAAATACGAACCACTGCACTCATATGATCTTCACTAGGACAATGCATGAACTGACTTACCAAGCTCACAGCATGAGCAATATCTGGTCTTGTGTGAGATAAGTAAATTAGCTTTCCTACGAGATGCTGATATCTTTCTTTGTTTGCGAGGATTTGATCTGAGAATTCTCCCAAACCATGATTCTATACTATCGGAGTATTAGCAGGTCTGCAATCAAGCATTCCTGTTTCGGACAACAAATCAAGCACATATTTCCTTTGTGATAGAAATATTCCTTGCTTTGACCTAGCTACTTCGATCCCTAGGAAGTACTTCAACCCTCCAAGATTTTTCGTTTCGAATTCAGTTGTTAGATACCCTTGCAGACTTGAGATTTCTTCCTTGTCATTTCCTGTAATTATCATATCATCAACATAGATTATTAGAGCTGTTACCTTCCCTTGTTGGTGCTTCAAGAAGAGAGTATGATCCGAATTGCTTTGCTTGAAACCTCGTCTCCTCGTAGCAAGGCTAAATCGGCCAAACCATGCTCTAGGTGATTGTTTCAATCCGTATAACGCCTTTTGCAGCTTGCACACTACCTCCATTTGTGACGAGGCAGCAAAACCTGGTGGAACCTCCATGTATACTTCTTCCTCAAGATTCCCATGTAAAAAGACATTTTTAACATCAAAATGGTGTAGTGGCCAGTCCAAGTTTGCAGCAAGAGAGATCAACATGCTCATAGTATTTAATTTTGCAACTGGTGAGAACGTTTCTTGATAGTCTATTCCATACGTTTGAGTATATCCTTTCGCGACAAGTCTTTCTTTGTATCTCTAAATTGACCTATCCGCCTTCTGTTTGACAGAGAAAACCCATCTACATCCCACAATCTTCTTTCCCTTGGGTAATGGAACAAGCACCCAAGTACCATTTTTTTGCAACGCTTTCAACTCTTCATGTATTGCTTGGGTCCATTTGGGATCTTTCAAAGCTTCGTTCACAGACTTAGGAACATAATTTGCAGAAAGTTTGTGAACAAATGCTTTAAGAGGTTCCGACAATCTATGAGTCGAGACATGATTAGCAATAAGATATTTTGACTTGCTCTCTCCACGATCAGGTGAGTAACAGTCTGGAGGTTTCCCGCGATTATGCCAGTTAGGTAATTTGTAACTAGTATACTTGTCTTTACAATTATTTTGAGAAGAGTTTAGAGATTGTACCTCAAGGATATTCTCAGGAGATTGGTCGTTCGGTGATACTCGCGGGTAAGGGGAGGAATGGTCACTTTCTTCCTCGAATGCCTCTTCACTTTGATTGTTTCTTGTTGGTTGTTTTTCACGCTCCATCCCAACACATTGTACGATTTCTTCATTTTGGCCCATAATTGTTGTTGTTGGCTCCTCTACCTGAACCACAACGTCTCCACATTGACCTTCATTTCTACTAACATCTGACATTGATATTTCTTCAAACCTTGGCCAACTTTCCCAATTTTGTTCTTCACTTATGATCTCCCCCTAAAGAGAAGAGTGGGAAGATTGAGATGTGAAAAAATTCTCAGATTCAATAAAGGTAACATCAATGGTTGTATATAGGCGTCTTGTAGTAGGATCATAGCACCAGTAGCCCTTCTTATGGGCTGTATACCCAAGAAAGAGACAACGAATAGAGCATGGATCGAATTTCGTTCTCTGATTTTTGTGGAGATGAACAAACGTAATGCAACCAAACTTTCGTGGAGAAATCATTAGAATCGAATGTAGTGTCTTATGCTGAGCAAGTACTTGCAAGGGGGTTTTGAAGTTCAAGCTTCGTGATGGTAATCTGTTCAGCAAGTAAACTGCAGTAACCACTGCATTTGTCCAGTATCGTTGAGGGACATGGGCATCAGTTAGAAGAGCTCGAGTTGTTTCCAGGATATGTCTGTTTCTCCATTCCGCTACACCATTTTACTGTGGTGTTTGAGAACAAGTAGTTTCATGATACAAACCATGTGCTCGAAAATATTCTTGTAATTGTGTATTGTCATACTCCCTGCCATTTTCTGATCGCAAATAAAGCCAAGTCATTTGTGTACAATCATCTACAAAGGTCACAAACCATCTAACGCCAGAGGAAATTGAAATAGGAGTCGGGCCCAAAACATCAGAATGGACTAGTGCAAAAGGTATTTTACATTTATTCAAACTTCTTGGGTAAGGTACACGATGACTCTTAGCCGGAATACAAACTCCACACCTAAAATTTGACTCATTCACATTTGAAAATAAATATCTTAAATAACGAAATGAAAGGTGCCCCAACCGATTATGCCATAGCCAAACCTGTCTTTCCTTGACTCCAGTGTGATGCATATTATTTGCTCTGCCACAACTGAAGTCGTCCATGCAATACAGCCCTCCCTTTTTAGTACCATGACCAATAATCTCCTTGGTGAGAATATCCTGAAACAAACAGAAATTAGGATACATAAATACACAACAATTTAATTCCTCAGTTGCTTGGCCTATAGACAACAATTTACTTGAAAGAGATAGAACCAATAAGGTGTTTGGTAATGAAAAAGAAGGAGAAAGAGCAATGGTTCCAGCCCCTATTACTGGATATGTTACTCCATTGGCATTGGCAATACAAGTCCGTTTTGGTTGAGTAGCCTTGGTAAAACTGCGAGAATCGAATGTCATGCGGTCTGTTGCCCCTGAATCAATGATCTAGCCACTATGATTCATTTGGTTGAGTAGCCTTGGTAAAATTGCGAGAATCGAATGTCATGTGGTCTGTTGCCCCTGAATCAATGATCTAGCCATTATGATTCCCTTCTTTGGAGCAAAAAAGAGCATAACCATTGTTACCTGAATCATTTTGAGCAATCTGTTCATTTGTAGTGGTAAGAGACTCCCATTGTGGTACAAGAGATAGCTGAGACTCAGTGCTAACAAGGGCTTCACATCCTTGATTTTCGCCTCCACCTGCATCTTTTTTTTTCTTTGCTTTTAGTTCATGCCACCAATCTGGATACCCATGTAGTTTGAAACATGTTTCTTTAGTGTGTTTCATATTTTCACAATGTGTGCAACCTCCTCATTCTCTCTGCAGCTTCGACTTTGTCATCATGTTAGGCTTTCCATTTGATGGTATCTGAAGTGAAAGCTGTTGTTGTGGTCTTTGTCCTCCCTTAGAAATCATAGCCCCACCATATGTGGCATCTTCATTTGTCATCATCATATACTGCCATAAGTCTTCTCTGCGAACTTGTGCATAAGCTTGCTCTACTGTTGGAAATGGCTTAATCTGAAGTACATCCCATCAGATCTTGTCAAGTCGATCGTCAAGTACATCTAAGAATGTATAGACTCATCTTCCTGCAAAATAGAGTTATACTTCTGTATATCGGCATCACATATCATCGGGTTTGGTCGGCGAAAATCAATTTCTCTCCACAAACCTTGAAGATTGTTGTAGTACGTTTCGATAGATCCTCCTTCTTGTTTGAGTCTCGTTACTTTTCTTTTGAGATCATACACCCGTGAGGTGTCGGTGCCATCAAAATATGTAGTGGCAATATTATCCCAAACTTCTTTTACCGTCAGAAATCTGATAAAATTTCCTATCAATTTCGGATCCATCAAATTAATCAGCCATCCCTTCACCACTGCGTTCTCGATTGTCCATTTTCTAAAATCAGGATCTGTCTGTTCGGGCTGTGGAAGGTCCCCATTTATGTATCCCAACTTGTCTTTGCCTGAGATATACATCTCGACAACCTGGGACCATAGTGCATAGTTGGTGCCATCCAACTTGATTCCAATCTGCGCAGCAGACTCGTGGCTTGGGATCTGGTTGTGTATTTGGTTCTGGTTCAGCACGTGTGCCATTCTGGATGTCAAATCTGTAAGAATTGACTTCTCTCCTTCAGGTTGTTCTACCATAGTGGTAGGTCTCTCTATTGTTTCTGATCTCTCCTGTTTTCCTCTCCCTTCTCTCTATTATTTTTCCAGAAATTCTATTGGTCCTAGAATCTCTGCTCTGATACCATGTTGAGGAGAATGGTATATCATTCATATTATTCTAGGTACAACATGTAGTAGCTATATATATGTACAAGAAACCTATTTTAGGAAGGAAAAAAGGAAAACTAATTGCCTTCCACTACTCTAGACTACAATCATGGAGATCTCCAATTATAGAATAAATAAAATAAATCTGGTGCCTTCAATATTGAATGATTCCTATAATCTCTCCAAGCACCATTCTTGCAGCAACTCACGCCAACAAGACCTACCTTAAACCCAATGATGCCTCCACTTTCGATCACCAAAGAACTCACTAGATAAGACAAGATAAACTTATCCTTAGCTCCATTCTATCATCCACTACCACTACCACTACCACTACCACTACCACTACCACCACCATATCACCATTCATCTCCATTACCAAAACCTCCCGAGAGGCATGGCAAAAATTACACACAATGTATGCAAGCATGTCCCGAACTAGGGCAATGCAACTTAAAGAGGAACTTACTCTGATAAAGAAGAGAAATCAGACGATTCAAGAATACCTACACACCGTCAAATCTTTCGCAGATGAAATCTCTCTCATCGATCATCCAATCTCTAAAGATGATCTAACATTTTACATCCTCAATGGTCTAGGCGCTGATTTTCGCGAGATCACAGCTCCTATTCGTGTACGGGAACACCCACTCACATCCAAGGAGTTATACGACCTTTTTGTAGGTCACGATGCGTACCTACACAGCCTTGAAGCCACCTCTCTCAGCAGCTAGTCGCCTATGCCAACTATTCTAATTGATGATCTTGTCCTGTTTCTTTCTCTTTCTCTGGAGGTCACTCTTCTAATGGCTTCTCAAAGTTGAACGGTTTCGATCGCAACAATGGAGCTTCCGCGAATAATAACTCGACCATTATCGAAACAATAGCGGCCCACTAGACAATAGGAAGAATAAGCTTAATGGCCAGTGACGTTACATACCAAAATGCCAACTTTGTGAATAGTTGGGCCATGTTGCTAAACATTGCCCCCGTGTCCAATTTACTGCAGCAACGACAAACTGTGCCTCAAATTCACCAGCCCAAGATACAAAGTGGCTTATAGACTCAACAGCCTCCCACAATCACTGGTGACTTGGCTAATTTATCTATCCATTTTGAATATGATGGCTGTTGGGTTTTTGAAACACAATAAATCCGGGCGATGACGATAAACCGATCTTGGATATTTTATCGACACCAAAGTGACGGCTCGACTCGGAAATAATAAATACACCTTTGGAGGGCCTAAGTTTTAGTTGGGTTGGTAGTTTTCTAAATGTATTGATTTGGTTATTCTTAGCCCNCCTAAGTTTTAGTTGGGTTGGTAGTTTTCTAAATGTATTGATTTGGTTATTCTTAGCCCATTAACTTGGCCCATTTAGTGATATGTTTTGGCCCAATTTAAGTGACCTAATTAGTGCTACATATAATCAAGTTTGCAGCCGTTTTTAAGTGTGTGGGGATGAAGTGTGTGCAAGAGAGTGGAGATGAGATACAACCGGTTTTGAGGTGAGTTTCTTGGTGAGAT
>CAIGRT010185324.1:0-10221 GCA_903798405.1 Fraxinus platypoda
AACCTGAATTGGTGATATGCATGGGTGGTCTATTTGTGGTATAAAAAATGTTATTTTCAGCAATTTTGAAGAGACTTTTATGGCAACCTGAATTGGTGATATGCATGGGTGGTCTATTTGTGGTATAAAAAATGTTATTTTCAGCAATTTTGAAGAGACTTTTATGGCCTTAAATCATATACTATTTGGATTGTCTGTGCATGGGAAAGATACAATGTTGACAAATTGTAACACCACTCAATTCATCCTTGGACCCTCACGAGTAAAATTCACTTAAGCTGGAGACTTACGTATCAAACCCATCAGTAAATTCAGTTAAGCTGGAAAGTTTCGCAGTAAAATTCACTGGTTTCTGGGGAAAACCTGTTTGGATATTGAGTTTTATTTGGGCACCCTTTTCTTGCTTAGTTATGTAAAATTTATGAAATTGGCACAAAACCTAAATCACTTCAGAGGTTTTTTTCCCATTAAGCAACTCAACTGTCTTAGTTTTTTGATCATTATTCATCAAAATACTAAATTGTTTTTCCTTTTCATTTTTGTTGTTGCCTGTTGGGTTCTCATAATGGCAGCTTATTATTCTATTAACCTATAAATGGTAAGGCACAATTAATATTAGGTCTCGTCAGCTCAACTTGGTTGATCGTACCGACTAATGTTAATGCAGCAAGTCACAGTGGACTAGATTCTGTGTACACAGGACTTTTGATGGAGATTTTACAATTGCATTTTTGGACACTAATAATTTAATTTGAATCCTCTTAATTATCTTAATTGAAACCTGAAAAAACACAGTTACCTATACTTAATCTAATGATTGCTAGATTAAACTGGTAGACATATATATTTGATGCTAATTGTTTGTCTGCTTATTCCCGAAGTGTCTTCTTTTGAGGGTATTACAAAAATGAGAAGAATGTTTATATTTTGAAACAAGGATGACCTTTTATTAACTCAAGTATTATCTTAGCATCTTCTCGTGGATCTGGAAAGCATCCTCAGCTAATGCCATCAACTCCACGGTGGGCTGTTGCCAATGGTGCTGGGGTTATATTAAGCGTATGTGATGAGGAAGTAGCTCGTTATGAGTCTGCTACATTGACTGCTGCTGCTGTTCCCGCACTTCTGCTTCCTCCCCCAACAACGCCTATGGATGAGCATCTTGTAGCTGGTCTACCAGCTCTTGAGCCATATGCACGCTTGTTTCATCGGTAAGTTTGTGACTCAAACTTCTGTTGAAGGAGATATAAATGAATGCATGCGACCCCTCTCTAGAAGCTTAAGCGGGAAAGATGGGGTAGTTAACATCAAAGGCAGACAAAATACCTAGATTCAAGTCTTGCCATCATCCATATATGAAAATTGTGAGTGTCAAACCATTGATGAAAAATGAATTTGTTCTACATGTGAGGGGGTGCATTGAATCCGAGATTTAAATGAATATATGTGGCCCCTCTTTAACTGCTTAAGCTTAGCTTTTAGATAAGATGATTAAAAACTTTTTAGAAACATCACTGGTTCAATCACCATGTAAACATATTCCTTTTACTCAGGTATTATGCGATTGCTAGTCCAAGTGCCACCCAAAGGCTGCTCCTTGGACTTCTAGATGCTCCACCGTCCTGGGCTCCTGATGCACTTGATGCTGCTGTACAACTTGTGGAACTCCTTCGCGCAGCAGAAGATTTTGCCTCAGGAACAAGGGTTAGTTGTATCCTTTTTCTTCTTCTTTATTTCTTTTAACGAGACTAAAAGGTTTTCTGTAACAAGAGTAGTTAGTAGTATTGAGAAGACTTGAGAATATAAACATACGGCCTTCCCCATGAATGATTATGCACAGAGCTACATAACTAGTTCAGTGTGGCTATGGTTTTAAGAGGTCTACACCTTTTTATCTTCCCAAACATCACTGTAATCGCTTTGGTTCTTTGGCGAGTGGCTGTGCCCCTCATCCGGTCAAATTTTTTTTTTGGTTTCTTTTAGATCCTTGTTGGTCCAAGTTGTTTTGCAATATATTCTCTTGGTTCTTTTTGTTTTTGACCTTTTTTGTCCCCTAGTATTTGTTTTAGTTTTGTCAAATCTCTTGTGGTGGCGGATCACTTCCTCCTATTGTCTTTATTAACTAGTTCCTTGATTGATCTGCAGCGTTCTTATTAGGAGTTTTTCTGTTTATTGGTCACTAGTTTTTCTCGGCCCTTGGAGCGTCTAGCTTTGGTTATTTTCTGATTGTGACTTTTGGATGTTTTGAATTAGTGGTTTTGCCATCAAATCATGGTGTAAAGGGCTCTGTCCTCTTTCAGCCTTTGCTTGTGATTGTGCCCCCTTTTGCTCTGATTGCTGGGTTCGGAGTTGCTGCTGCCGTCGACTTTTGCTAGTTACCCTAGATGTTAGGTGTTTGATTTTAGCTGGGTCTTTTGGGCTGATTTCGTTTTATTTAGCAATTACTGGTAAGCAATGTATGATGGTAGAATGGAGTTTCACAGGTGTTCATAGTTATGGAAGATGAGTTAAATAGTGCTTGCTTAAGGTTTTGGTTTAAGGGCCCTTTGGGCAGGTTTCTGCTTGTGCTTGTAGAGCTACTTGAGGAAGTCTTGGATCAACTTCCCTTAAAAGCTACTAACTAGGAAAAATACTTCAAGAAAATTATCGAAATAGGTCCAGAAGAGCTTCTTAGTCTCAAAAGTAGCTTTTAACTTTTTCAAAAGCCCTACTAAGCGGACCCTGAATCCTAAGTATTCCACTGATCAGATTTTATGTTGTATAGGAAGGAGGGTGAGGGAGATAAAAAGACTAAAGAAAAAATTAAAGCTATAAGATAATGCAGGTGATAGAAAATTAGTAATTGCGGTGCTTGTGGGCTTAACTTGATAGTTTCTTTTCTGAGGTTGTAGCTAGACTAAACCTTGAAGTGAAGTAAACTGTTTAACGGCATGGTTAACTTGGTGTGGCTGGTGATTGTTGTGCCTGAAGATTGTTATTGAATTTAGTCTCCCATTTGTGTTAATCGATTTTTGGACCTTAAATTGCTGCCATGAAATATTTGGATTTGGGTCTCAGATTAATTTAGTAACTTTTGGGCTATTGTTTCTGGGGCCGTCTTAGTTTATGGGTGTTTTGGAACTTGTTTGGCTTTGCCTCCACATATTGTCGATTTGGAAATTAGCATTTGCATCCTGATAATTTGAATTTGGCATTTAGGTATAGTTAATATGGATTTGGTATTTAGAATTGCATTCATTTGGTTTGGTTGTTCGGTTATGCTCGAGTTGGTGTTATGGCTCCTACAATGACGAAGAATATGGATTTGTTTTTGGCAACCTTCGTATTGTTAAGCTTGTAATGATAATGCCGATTTAGGCTTATGGTCTAGTCACGTGCTAATCATAGTTTTAAAAAATCCAATTGAAACCCGTCTTAAGGCCTCCCTCATAGTGAGGTGTGAAACCTCAAGACGCTAATCGTGAGACAGTTTTTTAAGGCATACGCTTCAGTTGTGTGAGGTACATGCCTCAGAGCACCGTTCCAAAGCTTGTAGCCTACAAAACATAAAGAATTTAATTAATCCTTTTTAAGAATAGTACATTACCTACAAAAACATTAAAACTTTGTTTCTCGGAGACCCATTTTGGGTATAATCGGTTGTCCACGTCAGCCAACTAAAGTAGTAGTTTCTTTATAGATTTTCTTTGGTTTGTTTGGACACTTTAAATTGTTCTATTATGAATTTTGAATATTGTTTATTATGTATTATGAGCTTATTTTGCATTTTAATAAATTTTTGACATTTTTTTTTTGTTAATGTGAGCGTTTCGCTTCAAAATGCCTCGAGGCTTACTCATCGCTTTAGGAACGGAAAAAGCCTTAGTACCCGATTACTCCTTTTTAAATATTGATGCGCGTTAGCCTTGCGTGGAGGTGAGTGTCGAGTAACTCTTAGCCCTGACATATAAGGGGAGCGGCAAACCTTACATTATACAGCTGGTTTACAATTACAAGTTTGGCTCATGAACCCTGACATAATGGACAATTGGAGATTGCATAAAGTCATGCACGAGTCTTTTTTGTTTTTATTTTCGGCAATATCAAAACGTTTAGCATCGTAATTTGACCAGGGGTGTTAGAGACTATAGTAACTTAGCCTTCTTTATCAAGGGAATTCAAGTCTTTTTATCAATAGGGTTACGTTCTAGGGCATTCTAGTCTCTTTGTAATCTATTTCACATAATAGTATCCATGTACGTGTGTCCAAATTTTAGATCCTTTTATCCTTATGCCCTTATCCTAGATTTTAGAAAAGAAAAAATATCCCACTCCTAAATATATACCCACATTGACACCCACACCCGAGTCCAAGCAACATAGCCTATTAGACTTCTAGCTTAGAATCAAGATAGGGAAATGCTAGGCCACTCTTATTTTGACTGGTAATCTGAGTCGCCTAATGCTGCTGGAATCGCAAATGCAACAAATATTTGTTTATTATGTCCAGTGATAATTTATACCTGTTAGATGAATCCAGATCAAATAAGACTCCCATAAGCTAGGATATAATGTACAGCTACTGCATTTTCATTTCCTGTGAGGTTTGCCATGCAAGTCATTCATGAAGAACTTTTTTTAAATTGTTTTACTTTTCTCTTTTATTTACCGCTGTACAATGGAATGTAGAAAGAATTGAAATTACCAACAAGTTGGGCATGATTAATATCTATGCTCCAACTTGAGGGGGAGTGTTATAGGTTGTAATTATAGATTGTAATATGTTATTTATAGCTAGCTAATTAGATTTATTCTAGTTCCCTAATTTAGATACTTACCTAAGATAGTTTTCTAGGTGTTGTATATATACGTGTATTCTCCTTACCAATCAGTAGAATAAAAGAATTCTCTTCTTTCGTATTTTACATTTTTTAAATCTGTATTTCTTATAATACAATAGTAGAAATGTTACCTCCAATATGTTCTAATTCATAATTTCCTGAATATATATTGCTTTGACATTTTCTGATGTCTTTATTTGTCAAAGGTAACCATGTGATGAACCTATTTATCAAACTTTTGTTCATGTGAGAGTTAATAGTGAAGTAATGATTTTGATTCACTACATAGAAATCGTAATTTTTGGACTTTTGGTGAAGCTTCCAAGAAACTGGATGCATTTGCATTTCTTGCGTGCAATTGGGATTGCAATGTCAATGAGAGCGGGAATTGCTGCAGATGCTGCAGCTGCTTTGCTTTTCCGAATACTTTCTCAACCTGCTTTGTTGTTTCCTCCATTGAGACAAGTTGATGGTGTAGAAGTTCAACATGAACCACTGGGCGGTTACATTTCATGTGAACGTAAGCAGGTAGTTTCATCTTCAATATTCTTTTAATGCTCGTAATGAAATCTCTGCTTACTACACAATTTTTTTCACATTGAAAATATTTTGAACAGAAAGAAGTACCTGCAATGGAAGCTACAACTGAAGCTACTGCCCAAGGGATTGCATCAATGCTTTGTGCCCACGGCCCCGAAGTTGAATGGAGAATATGTACCATATGGGAAGCTGCTTATGGCTTGATTCCTCTAAGTTCCTCTGCCATTGATCTTCCTGAAATCATTGTCGCAACACCTTTACAGCCTCCTATATTATCATGGAATTTGTATATTCCTCTTCTTAAAGTACTTGAGTATCTTCCTCGCGGAAGCCCTTCTGAAACATGTCTCATGAAGATATTTGCTGCCACTGTTGAAGCAATTCTTCAGAGGACGTTTCCACATGAGTCTTCTAGAGAACAAATCAGAAAAACAAGATACGAATTTGGGTCTGCATCCAAGAATCTTGCGGTGGCTGAGCTCCGTACGATGGTTCACTCACTATTTTTGGAGTCATATGCCTCTGTAGAGCTTGCCTCTCGGCTTCTTTTCATAGTGTTAACTGTCTGTGTCAGTCATGAAGCACAGCTGAGCGGAAGAAAGCGACCTAAAGGTGAAGATCGAAACATTTCTGAAGAACTAATGGACGACTTACAAGAAGCCACCAGAAAACAAGGAGACATGACAAATAAACGGGCGAAAAAACCGGGGCCCGTTGCTGCATTTGATTCTTATGTTATTGCTGCAGTTTGTGCACTATCCTGTGAACTTCAGCTCTTCCCCTTGATTTCTAAAGGGGGCAGTCATTTAGGTGCCAGATGTAACGTAGCTAAACCTGCAAAAGTAAATGATCCACCCAGTAAGTTACGAAATGGTATCGACTCTTCTGTTTATCACACTCGTCGATTATTGACAATTCTAGAGGCACTTTTTTCTTTGAAGCCATCTTCTATAAGCACGTCATGGAGTTACAGTTCAAATGAAATAGTTGCTGCTGCTATGGTTGCAGCTCATGTTTCAGATCTTTTTAGATGTTCAAAGGCTTGCACGAATGCTCTTTCCATCTTGATAAGATGCAAGTGGGATAATGGAATTTGCTCTCGGGCATCTTCCCTTTTCAACCTCATTGATATTCATAGCAAGGCTGTTGCATCCATTGTCAATAAAGCAGAACCATTAGAAGCACACCTACTGCACACACCTGTTTGGAAGGACACACCTTCGTGTTTTGATGGGAAAAAACATACTACAAGTACTAACTGTAGACTGCAGTGTGAAAACTTGCCTTGTACAGAAAATCTAATGAAATGTGAGAAGTCTTCCAACTCCGCTGAGGTTGACAGGTGTATAACGGGCAAAGGAATTGCGAGTTTCCCAATAGATGCTTCAGATTTGGCAAACTTTTTGACAATGGACAGGCATATAGGTTTTAGTTGCAGCGTGCAAGTTCTTAGGTGTGTCCTGACAGAGAAACAAGAATTATGTTTTTCGGTCGTTTCATTGCTTTGGCAAAAATTGATTGCATCACCTGAGACACAACCGAGTGCTGAAAGTACTTCTGCACAGCAAGGATGGAGGCAGGTAACGTGCCCGACTCACTCTTTTACGTGTCATGGTTATTAATGACATTTTAAGCTTTTATAATTTACAAAATCCTGGCAAAAGTGGAACAGGTTGTATATCTCATTTCTGTTTTTATGCACAAAAGGAGGATTTATTAACCAAAAGGGAAAAAACGAAAGAAAGAAAAAGGAATGTGTATGGCTAGCATGAAAGATCCATCTATAAGAAATAATAAAGACTATGAAAGGAGAAATATCCAATCTCATCAATGAACACTCAATGCAGTGCCCAAACAGAAGAAAGAAAGACTGCCGACAGCTCTATGATTCTGTTACTCAAGCCCACTGGCATATATTTATTGATTATAGAAGATTCCTTGTTCCTTTGTTGCATATGCTGTTATTTCTCTTTTTTTTTTTTTTTTAAACTCTGGATAATTTTGTCTTGGTCATTCTGTTTTTGCCTTGGGATAATTATTTGTCCAGTTTCCTATTAAAAGTCTTAATGTCTGAAATGGAAGTTTTTGCAAGTAGTCCTACGTTTATTTTAGACCATACTTGAAAAATTAAAATTAGCAAGTTTTTGTTTATTTCTAGTGTAATCTTATTAAACGATCTTCTCGAAATATGTTGAGAATTTTAAAAATAATAGATCATGTACATAAGAAACTCGGGACTTACGACTATTTTCCCATGAAAAAATAAAAACCAAGATGGCAACTAGATGTTATGATCAGATGGCTTATACATTCTCAGATGATGTTTCCATTTGAAACCAGATCTGTAACATGTTTGGTAAAGTAGATTGGATACTACCAGACAATATTAATGAAGAACAAGAATTTAAAATCTGGTCTCGTGTACTGTCCAGTCCTTCCCTCACAGCACTACACACCGAACACTCTTATTGTTTTCGAGTTTTAGTTGCAAGTAATACCCCAGCTAGAAAACTAACTGATGAATACATGGTTTTTATGCTATAATCCATTGAAAGAATTATAAGTTTATTGCTCTTTTGATTATCTTCTGTACATAATTACAGGTGGTTGATGCACTCTGTAATGTAGTATCAGCATCACCGGCAAAAGCTGCAACAGCTGTTGTTCTTCAGGTCCAGATTTTGTTTTTCTTGAATTACTCATTCGTGAATTAAATTTCCTCTAGAAACTGAACTTTTAAAAATAGATTTCTAATTCAGGAATTGCCACTGAGTCACTGACAAATCAGTATTCTTTCTTTTTCTACATAGAATAATTAGGAATGACTTAACTGAATTATATCAGGTTTCCGAGCAATGAATTCATATTCCAGCTTTATTTTAATTTTAGTTGCTATCATTTGTTTAGTCACTTTCTTTGCCACAATGTATTTGACAGGCGGAGAGGGAATTGAAGCCATGGATTGCTAAAGATGATGATCTTGGTCAAAAGATGTGGAGGATCAACCAAAGAATCGTAAAAGTGATTGTGGAGTTAATGAGAAACCATGAAGCACCGGAATCTTTGGTAATACTTGCGAGCGCATCCGACCTCCTCCTACGGGCCACAGACGGGATGCTTGTTGATGGAGAAGCATGCACTTTACCACAGCTGGAGGTAAATTTTTTGGATTTTAGTCTACTAGTCTAGTAACATCCCCATTTTCCACTCTTTCATTCGCCGTTAAATCTGTCTTTCCACCAATCTGACCCTTCAAGTGCTCTCGTTTCTCCTATTCTAGTGATGTGTTTTTCAAAAATATTTACTTCTCTTTTGACATTAAGAGAATGTTTAAAAAGTTAACCAACACATTCTTTTATAAGTAAATTGGTAAGTTTATATAAATAATACTTTTTTCACTTGAAAAAGTAAGTTATCCAAGCTTGTTTGGAAACAAAAAGTTACTGAGATGTAACTTTACCTATTTTCAAAATTTGCCAAACATACCGAGATGATGAATTTCTGTATCATATTGTTTTTATGATATATTCACATGCTTGCACCACAAAATGTTGAATAGCTGTTGGAAGTAACCGCTAGAGCAGTTCAACCAGTGTTCGAGTGGGGAGATTCAGGATTGGCAGTCGCAGATGGCCTTTCAAACCTGTTGAAGGTATAAAAACCTTTCTTATTTACATGCTTCACTATATTATGTCGGTACATTTAAAAAAAGAAACTTCAGTTGACTCGCAACCAAGGAGTTCTCTGAGAGGGTTCCTCTATGCAGGTTTAATACCGTGTTCAATCATCACCCTCCCCATTATCTTTCCCAGCCTTACACGCACACACACAAGCAAGAAAATAAAGGAAATATTACGTTAGTACAAGATGACATTCTTGTATTGAAAATGTGCTGTAAACTATAATGATGCAAGACTTTAAAGAACAAATACATGTATGATATATACATTGACATACTCACATAAACACATGCTGTTATACATTTTGTACAGTGGAATCTCCGATCTCGTTTTCCCACTGAGAAGGTGATGCACCATAAGTGCAAGATGCTAAATCACCTCGTCAAATAGCTTAGGGTGCGAAAGATGGACACATTTATTTATTTTAGTCTAGTCTTCACACATCCCCTTATGTGTGCCAGATTCATTTTTCATTTTAATCAAAGGCTTGACGTGTGCACAATTTTCATAGATGGATGGTGATGAATTCTAGACCTCTGATATTATGCTCAACCACCTCCATCTAAAAATCTAAGTTATTAGAGACGTCAACAATCACAAGGATTCCTGTGGCTAAACACAAGTCTATTATTCTTATGGTTTCAGATTGAAAAGCCTTGACTAATTGTTTATCTGGACTTAAATATGCAGTGTCGACTACCTGCTACAGTTCGCTGTGTTTCTCATCCAAGCGCTCATGTTCGAGCTCTTAGTACATCAGTTCTTCGAGCTATTCTACATGCCAGTTCAATAAAATCGAGCAGCAAACAAGAGGATATAAATGGCATTAGCAGTCCACCTTATCAGTATCTGAATGTGGGCGTTAGCGACTGGCGAGCAGATATTGGAAAGTGTTTGGCGTGGGAAGCTCATNATCAGTATCTGAATGTGGGCGTTAGCGACTGGCGAGCAGATATTGGAAAGTGTTTGGCGTGGGAAGCTCATAGTCGACTCGCGACTGGCCTGCCTATAATGTTCCTTGATACTGCTGCAAAGGAATTAGGCTGTACTATATCCATTTGAAACAACCTTAAATAACAGACTTTTTGAGTATGTTTTATGTTCCTCATTGCAAGTCTGAAAACACTACAATTATTGGAATCCTATGATTTCTGTATTGGTACTAAACGCAAATTAAATAA
>CAIGRT010185350.1:0-14118 GCA_903798405.1 Fraxinus platypoda
CGGCTGCAACAATGGCTATATTCACGGAGTATTTGAAACTAGATTTGTTGGCTGTATTGATCAAAGTAATTTTAAATACATCAAATAAAATTATATGAACAAGTGAAACTAGATTTGTTGGCGTAATTTTAAATTATACATCAAATAATTTATACATCAAATAAAATTTTAAATATATTCACGGAGTAATTTGAAACTAGATTTGTTGGCTGAGTTATTTGAAACTATATTCACCCGAGGTGGTGGCTGAGGAACAAGTGAAAGAAATCGAAGAAGAGGTGGCTGTACCACCAGCTCCTGAGGTGGTGACATGAACAAAAGTAAGAAACCAAAGAAGAGGTGGCAGCACCACCAGCAGAGGAACCTGCTACTCCTGTAGCCGAGAGTAAGGAGGTTGCAGTAGAAGAGACCGTGGCAGAAGATCAGACCAAAGAAGTCACACCCAAAGAGACCGTGGAAGAAAAAGTAGAGCNCCAGCTCCTGAGGTGGTGACATGAACAAAAGTAAGAAACCAAAGAAGAGGTGGCAGCACCACCAGGAGAGGAACCTGCTACTCCTGTAGTCGAGAGTAAGGAGGTTGCAGTAGAAGAGACCGTGGCAGAAGATGAGACCAAAGAAGTCACACCCAAAGAGACCGTGGAAGAAAAAGTAGAGCCTGAAGAAGAAGCCCTTGAATGCAAAGATGCACCAGTGAAGAGAGCAGTTGCGGAGGAGGAGAAACCAGCAGAAGAAGTGGCGCCGGCAGCGAAAGAAAATGAGATTAAGCGGCAGTAGAAGACATTTGATGCAAATGGCAGGTTTTGTATTTGGGTTGGTTTAGATTAAGCGGGTTTGAACCCGAACCGACCTGGCCCAAATAATTTTATAATTTTTTAGAACCCGAACCGACCCCTTTTTATTATAAACCGACCCAACCCGACCCGATTCGGGTTGGGTTGGGTTGGGTTTGCGGTTTTTGGTTTTTGGGCCCAACCCTACTTAGTTGTCCCATTAAACCTAGATCTTGGGATCTCCAATCTACAAGGTTGGGTTACCGCTATGGTGATTCTATTTGATAGGCTTTAGGCCCATTCCCCTTGAAAGATAGTATACTTGATTGCTATGTAGTCCTTTCGTTATAGGATCCATTATGTTTTCCTTCAATTTAATAAAGTTAATTGAGATTATATCATTCGATATCAATTGTTAAATGGTATTATGTCTCCAAAAAATATGTCGAGGTTTACCATTATACATACTATTTTGTGCCTTTGCAATTGCGGATTGATTATCACAATGTATATTAATCATAGGTAACAACTTTTCCCAACATGGAATATCCTCGAGAAAATTACAAAGTCATTCTACTTCTTCTCTGGTTTTATCTAATGCAATAAACTCATATTCCATCATGGATTGAGCTATAAAACTCTACTTAGATGATTTCTAGGACGCAGCGCCGCCCTCAATGGTAAACACATAACCACTTGCAGACTTTGAATCGTTTATGTCATATATCAAATTCGCATCAGTATATTCTTCTAGTACTACAGGATATCTTGAATAGTGTAATCCATAATCAACCGTGTGTCTTAAGTATTTAAAAACTCGAGTTAATGCCTTCCAATGGTTGTTACTTAGATTACTTGTAAATCTACTCAACTTGTTGACTTTATATGCTATATTCGGATGCGTGTAGTTGGTAATGTACATCAAGCTGTCTATAACGCGTCAATATTCCAATTAAGATATAGGATCACCATTATTTTTTGGCTAAATGTAAACTTAAGTCTACTAGTATCTTAATCGGTTTATCATCATACGCCTTAAACTTTTTGAGTAGAGGCTCAACATAATGTGATTGAGACAATGACAAATCATCAAGTGTTTTAGAGATTTTAATCCCTAATATGACATCAGCAACTCCCATATCTTTCATGTCAAAATATTTTATCAACATTTTATTAGTTGCAATAATAACATTCGAGTTATTTTTCATGATTAGCATATCATCAACATATAGACATACAATCATGTATTCATTATGTGTGTTTTTTATGTAATCACATTTGTCACGTCAATTAATTTTGAAGTCATTTGACAACATAGTTTTTAAAAAAATTTCATGTCATTGTTTTGGTGCTTGTTTTAATCCATACAATGATTTTATAAGATTAAACACCTTCTTCTCCTTTTTCGGAGCAACAAACCCTTTAGGTTGTTCCATATATATTTCTTCTTCTAATTCACCATTTAAAAATGTAGTCTTAACATCCATTTGATATATTTCAAGATTATGCAATGCTGCAATTGCAATCAACACATGTATAGACGTGATTTTTGTAAAATGTGAATAGATTTCGAAGAAGTCTACTCCTTCATTTTGTCTATATCTTTTGACTACTAATCTGGACTTATACTTGTCTATTGATCCATTCGACTTCAGTTTCTTTTTGAAGATCTATTTGCAGCCTAAAGTTTTTGTTCCCGGGTGGAGTTTAACCAATTTTCAAGTATAGTTATGCATAATGGATTCAATTTCATTATTAATCCCTTATTTCCAAAAAAGAGTTTCGGGAGTAGACATTGCTTCGTTAAATGTCCTTGGATCATTTTCTAATAAGTACGTTAGGAAATCCGGACCAAAGGTTTTATGAATCATTTGCCTTTTACTACACCTTGATTCTTCATCTACTTAATGATTTCCATTTTCTTGATGGTTTCCATTTGTAGTATCGTAAGTTTGCTTATGTGAGTTTACTTCTTTCTCTTTACAAGAAAAGGTATTTTAAAAGAAAGCAATATTCCTTGATTCAATGATAGTACCTACATGAACATTAAGTATTTTTTATTTATGAACTAGAAATCGATATGCACTATTGTTGTATTCATAGCCGATAATGACACAATTTATTGTCTTCGGTCCAATTTTTACTTGTTTAGGTTTAGGTATTTGTATCTTTGCTAAACACCTCATACTTTAAGATATTTCTAGGAAGATTTTCGACCTTTTCATAACTCACAAGATGTTTCAACCTTACTCTTGTGTGGTTGTTTTATTAAGGATGTAATTTGCAGAATTCTCCACAAGTTTTGAGATAAGCCTGAACTTATTAATATTACATTCATCAATTCCTTAAGTGTTCGATTTTTACATTCAACAACACAATTGGATTGAGGTGAGTATGGTGCCGTTGTTTAATGAATTATTTCAGATTCTGAACAAAATTTTTCAAATGGTGCAACATATTCTCCACCTTGATCACTACGAATTATCTTTATTCATTTTGCAAGTTGATTTTCTACTTTAATTTTATAGTGTTTAAACACTTCCAAAACTTCATCTTTGTTTTTCAATAGGTATACATAGCAATATCTTGTACAATGATCTATGAATGTGATGAAATACTTTTACCACATTTTGTTTGAACAAACTTTAAATCACGTATATCGGTGTGAATAAGTTCCAAATGTGTTGTGTTTCGTTCAACTGAATGAAACGACGCTTTGACTAACTTAACCTCTACACAAATCTCGCATTTTTCATATGTATTAAAATACATATTTGGTAGTAAACTTAAACTCGTTAACTTGTGTACAGAATTAAATTTTGCATATCCTAATCTATGATGCCATAAATTAGACGACTCAATAATATAAGTAGAAGAAGATATTTTATTTCTAGAGTTATTCAATACAATAGGCATTCATCTTGAATAGTCAATATTTTACATAACCTTTGCCTACATACATATTATTCTTGGTAAGTATAAACGTATCAGATACAAAGACTAATTGCAAGCCATTCTTGCTTAACAAAAAATTCAACACTAAGTTCTTGCGAATATCTAGCACATGAAGAACATTGTTAAGGCTAAGTTCTTTGCACTATCTCATCTTCAATATCACTTTGTCTTGTCCTTCACCCTTTGAACTCAAAGAGCTTCCCATGAACAATTTCTCACTATTCGTTGGAGTATAGGATAAGAAGAACATTCCTTTATCGGCACAAATATGATGGACAGCACCCGTATCCACCCACCATTTCATGGGATTTCCAATGTTGTTGCATTTTGAAACAACGGCCAACAAGTGTATATCTGATATACCATCAAATTCGATGATATTCGCTTGGGCTTGCCTTTTAGGTTTGCAACAATCGATAGAGTGATGTTCGACCTTTCCACGATTATAACAATTACCTTTGAACTTCTTTGTATTCTTGTTACTTTGCTTGAAGAACTCGCCAAAATGCGTCATCTTCTTGTTCTTGTTATTTGATTCTACCACATTAGCCTTTGCATGTGGTATATGACTTTCAACATGTTTGTCTGACTTTCGGTTATCTTCTTCAATTCTCAACCGGATGATGAGTTCTTTAATATTCATCTCCTTCCACTTATGTTTGAGATAATTCTTAAAGTCCTTCCGCGTGAGTAGAAGTTTCTCGATGATTGCAGCCACTTGAGATTCACCTAGAGTGTTCATGGCGTGAATATCATGGAAAAGAACTTACAATTCTTGTACTTGACTGATGACCGTCTTTGAATATACCATTTTGTAGTCTAAGAACTTTCCCATGATGAACTTCTTAGTTTCGGCGTCTTCAGTCTTGTATTGCTTCTCCAAGGATTCTCATAGTTCATTTGCAGACTTCATGGAACTATATACATTATACAATGTGTTGTCCAAACCATTCAGTATGTAATTCTTGTACAATAAGTCTGAATGTTTCCAAGCATCCAATGCTATCAGTGATGCGCTATTATTTTCCCCTTCTTACATGGCGAGAATATCTTCATTTGAGAATTTCGCCAAGTTTAGGGTTATGAAATAGAACAACATTTTCTGTTGCCATCTCTTGAAATCAATCTCACTAAACTTCTCCAATTTCTCTCCATGTAGAACGAAGTTTGTATGAACAATAGGAAGGGCAACCGCAACCGAAGGAATCATAACGGTAGAAACCAAGTTAGGAGTAACTCCTTCTGAAGTTCCCATATTTGAAATAGTATTGGTATTGTTAACCGTATTCATTTTTGTTTATACAAAATAGAAGATAAACCAACAAAAATAAGATTCGAGAAGGAGTAGAAGAAGTTAAACTGAAACGAAATCGGTTTAACCGAGTAGAAATCAAATATAGATATAAAGATATTACTCATACACAAAATTGACTTAAAATTGTTTGTTAGTAAAATATATTTGAGTGATTTCTTTAACAAATTAAACTTACCAAACTTACCAAAATCGGATAGAGTAACGGCAAGAAATTGAATAATAAGCACCAAAGAAATGGAAGTTCCAACGAAAATAGACAAAGTAACACCAAGAAAATGGATGCAAAGTTGAGGTAAGAGTTGAACTCTTTGTCCTTAAGTCGATTTTGTCCTGTAACGGTGCGTACGGATGATGGCAATCGACTCCCAAGATATAACTACTTTTTTGTGTTTGTAGCACTCCAAAACACAACAACAAACCAAAAGGACGTATTTTGTACTCCTTTCAAATGAAATGAAAAACATATATTTATGTAGAATTTCGGCTAATGAAATATGCTTTTTTATGTTATGTTATGATTGAATATGATTGGAATGAAATAAAGAACATCCCAAGAGTCTTATTTATAAAAGAAGAGATGTTGTGAGTGAAGAGACGCACCCAAAACTCATCAGACTTCACGAAGCATCGCAACCCAGTCCACCGCTTGCCTATAGCTGGTGCGCCACATGAGCGCCAGTGGTGTTATTTCATGCAGGGACCTTTTCGCTCTCCTGGTGCTCAACTACCGCTCAAGCAGTGTCATTGCCGCTCACTCACCGCTCGAGCACTAGTTGAGCGGTGAAGTTAGGCAAATTCTCGACCAGTTTTTCCTCTTTTCCTTTCAATTTTAGACCGCAATTTCTTATTCATCCGGAAATATTTTTGAGATTCTAAATATATCATGACGATCTTCTCAATGAGTAAAATAAGTTAGTCTATTTATTTTCTTAATTTGACTATCGGATCAAATTCGAATATTTGGCCGAAATTGACTCGAAAGTCACTTTTCTCACCTTATGGTTTCAGACTTAGCCATTTTACTTCTCTTTTAAACCAATTCCAACACAAATTACATGTAAGAATAATACACCGTAAGTTCTAAAATTCCACTAATCCTATCACTCCTAATTGTCCCCTAATTTAATAGGTCAAACGAACACATCCTATTAAATTTGGATTTTTAAAGACTTATGTCACATCCTTGTTTTATATTTATACATTACAATTATTATAAACTGCTATTTATACTACCAAATGATTCAATACATTTTGATGAAAGAAAAAAAATCTCTGATGCTCGATATTGTCAACATGTCCGAACCTGAATAAAGTTATTAAATTAAACGAACAACCACTAATAAAAACTTAATTATTATTTTTTGAAAATCTTATAAAAAAATATATCTTTTTTCATTAGGAAATTGAAGGAAACAATAAAAAAGGAGGGGGAAAATCTTGTAAGAATTTTAATTACAAGTTCATCCTTTTTTCGTTGAAAAAAAAACAGAAAAAAAAAATGATAGAAGTAGAGAGAGAATAATAACAATATGCTGAAGAGAAAAAAAAAATTGATTATTTTGTATCATGGCTCAAGAGTTCGAAAAATGAAAAAGGAAAGCATAGTACCGGAGAAAGAGAAAAATCACAAAAATGTTATAAACTAGAGAGAAGTCAATAAAATTGTGTGTTTTATTTAGAACCAAAGCCTCATATTTATAAGGAATATGTAGTGATACAATGCTAATAAAAACTACAGCTACAGGGGTATAGTAGTCATTCACTATAAATATATTATTTACAACACTCCCCCTTGAATGACACATTGCAAAAAAAACTACTTCGTTAAAACCTTGTTAAGAAAAACCAATAGGACAAAACTTGAGTTAAGGAAAAGGAGTATGGCTGCTCTCCTTGATTTCAATTATTGTATCAATTCATCATTGCCTTGTATGTCAATGTCTTAAATATTACAATTTTTTGTAAAGTATGTCTTATGTTATATTGTATAGTGTTTAAATAACACCGTCTTCAAACGAGATATTTATCACCTTTTGATAATTGTATTAATGATGATTCAAAAAATAGTTCTTATTGATCTCTTTGGGAATCTCATATATATATGAATATTATTTTGAGGGTAAATGTCTTGTATATTATGAACATTTATTACACAAAGAATATCTCTATTAAAACCTTATTAGGAAAAATCATGTGGGAAGAAACTTAACGATGGAAAAATAATACATTATTCAATTGAATACACCACAAAAGTTATCTTATTAAAAACCTTACCACGAAAATCCAATGGGCCAAAACCTTGATCAAGGGAAAAAGAGTACAATGCGTATTTACTCACCTCATGATTATATTACTTGAATTATGATTCAAGCATATTAAATCCTTTAGGGATAACAAATTTCATGCATCGTCAATATAACTTGATATGTTGAAAGTCTTGCATTACATATGAGCTTTGCGAAATTCACTATGTTGAGAGTCGTGCATTACATATTACAACTTCATTTTTCTCATTTCTTTTTCGCATAAGTATATACCTTTAGATTTTTGGACTGTAGGTCCAAAAACTTCAGATTTCTCTACTAAATTCAATTTGTTGAGATTGCGTCCATCTATTTGACCAACTGTTACTTCAATCGATATACTTTACTAAATTTATTTTTATATCATCGCTATTCATAATATGAAGCGGTACATTATGTACAAGAATATTGTTACCATCTTTTTATTTTTTGATTCTACTTATTTTCTCAAGACAACATATTGAGATATCTCAATGTTCATTATTTCAGGTATCTGAACCTCTTCTGAAGTTTTAAAACTTGTTATATCTAAATATTCATCAAGATTATGCCTCCTTAATAGGACCATCTTTATCAATTGATCTATTTTTCGTTTGGAGATTTTTATATTAGAATCGAATATCATCACGCTTTAGGCGTGTCATAAATTTATCAAATATAATATTAACGATTGTCTTTTCAGGTCAATTTGAGTTAGAGCATTTAAAAATGGTGTGTGCTATTATTGATCTCTTTGGTAAGTAAATGCATCTAAATGAATTATCTTTCGAATCTCTGGTTCGAATTGTCTTTTGAGAGAATTTAGATAATGATGCATTTGTATATTATTTTCAACTTCTTACTTCAGCAGCATTTAAAGCTGATGTGTGAGATTGTTAATCTATTTGGTCAGTATATGCTTCTAAATGAATTATCTTTCGAACTTCTGGTTCAAATGTCTTTTGTGAGGATTTAAATAATGATGCATTTGTACATTAGTTTCAGCTTCTTAATTCCTTCCCATAATGCTAAGAGAATTGTCCAATCAAAATTGACAATCAGCAAATTGTGTTATTAAAAATCACCCATTTAAGATAAGGGTTCAAACTAGACACTTCTTCTCAATATTCTTTACTTTTCATCTCAATGCAATGTAGTGGATTAATTGTACATATTTTGCACTATCAAAAATTTGATGGAGAAATCACACTCTAACCATAAGCAAATTATAACAGGAAGAACTATGATATTGGCATGATACGTAATAAAGGCATCTAACAAGAATAGGTTAAACCATATATCGACATCTCAACTAATACTTATTAAAATTGTGAGATTTAAGATCACTATTATTAACAAGACAAACCGTCTTGATTATATATTCTGAAAATTATGCTCACAATTTAAAAGTGGAGTAGTGATTTCACAAACTTCAGGTTGCGAACACCATGCAATCATCTAATAAATGTATCAAATCTATTATATACAAATAATATCTAGATAGTCAACGTGGAGGATAATGAGGCTATTTATCACCCTAATTAATTTTCAAAAATATACGGAATTCAGTCGATATTTTAACTAGTTATGTTTAATGATAAATTTTGATAAAGAGAACAAATAAAATGTAGGAATTCATTGGATTGAAGAATCTTCTAGTTCTTCGTTGAATGTCTTTTTGAATTTTTAATTTCATGTCATTGTTGATCCAGTGACGATCCAAAACAATAAAATTAAATTGAACTTCTGGTTCAATATAATATATAATTCAATTATTTAATATCGAAAAATATAATTAAACATTATATAGTCATATATCATTCAAGTAGTCAAATTAATCAATGTTCTCATGACATTAGTTATATGTTTTTCTTCGGAGATAAACATGAATTCAAAATGATACATTTTTCGAAACATATGCTACTCCGATATCACGTTGTATTTTATTATAGCTCATTCAAAAGCAATATGTGAATATTCTTCTTAAATATTGAAAATTACAATTTACGCTCTCCAAGAGCAATTACGTATTGTTATAATAAATTATACAAGAATTTACTCTTCAAGAGTAAAAAAGATAATTTACGTTAGATCGTATTTATTGTGCTCTTCTAGAGTAAGTAAAATTTAACAAGAACAATAATATATAAATAAGTATGCAGAAGAATGGACACATAAAAAAATTGAGTAATTTATTTCGTGATTTTACATAGAAATTGATCAATGTTCTTTTAAAATATTGAAAATTATCATTCATACTCTTCATGAACAAATAATATTCTTCTGAAATATTAATTATAATGTTGTGTTATTTCAAGAGCAACAATGTAATAGGCAAATCTACAAGTAATATTCTTCTAGATTGTTGAAATTGGAGTGTCATGCTCTTCAGGATCAATAACATATTATTACTTAAAATAATAAATTGTATAAGAATTTAGTCTTCATGAGTAAAAACATAATTTGTAATTATACTCTTCGAGTGCAAGTAAAATATAACTAAAACATAAATAATAATTGGAACAACAACGAATTATTATTAAGAAAACATTAACTCTTCGGGTGTATATCTTCTATGAGAATCTAACATTTATAGAGTTGTGCTTCTTCATAAACAACATGACAATATTCTTGTGGAATATTGAAAATTAAAGTACGCACTCTTTAGGAGCAAATAATATTATTTTAAAATATTAATTATAATGTTGTTCTACTTCAGGAGCAACAACATGATAGATTATCAATTTAAAATTTATAATAGAACATTTAAATTTATTTAATCAGGTTAACAATATTAATTACCATACAAACATGAATATAAATTACCAAACATGCATTTGGAAAAAAAAATCTTCATATATAGAATTTAATGGTAGAATAAAATTCACAAGTTATTAAATATAGTAACATATTTTAACATGAACATAAATTACCAAACATGCATTTTGAAAAAAAAATCTTCATATATAGAATTTAATGGTAGAATAAAATTCACTAGTTATTAAATATAGTAACATATTTTATTAAATTAATTCACGTGCATGTCAGTGGCAACATCTGCATAAACAAAAATTAATTGCAACAAATAATAGTGAAAAAATTCAGCAATGGAAAATAGAGAATTCAGCCTATATAAAAACATTAATTGGACATTCACTTCGGACCCCATTTGGATTACAAGCTTGCTAAATTGAGTATCGATATGCATTAAAAAAAAAACGTGAATTGAAAATGGATATGAATATAGAATTATATGAATGGAAAATGGCAAATATTTTTATAAATGTGTGCTGCTAATGCTTGTGTTGGTAAGCAAAAATAATTCATGCATATGTATATAAAAGAAGTTCATATGTCAACAAATTAATTTTGGTACACGTAACAGATGATTATCTTCTAAAAATAAAAATCGTTACCTTCTAACTAATTTACTTTAATTTTGAGAGAATCGCGTTGATAACGTGTTATAAATTAGAGAGAAAAATAGAAAATAGAATTTTGTTTTTATTAAGAACTAAAGCCTCATATTTATAGAGAAGAATTAGAGATACAATGATAATAAAAAAACACCTCATATTTATAGAGAAGAATTAGAGAAACAATGATAATAAAAACTAGGGGTGAAAAGGTATAATAGTCATTCACTACTATATATATATATATATATATATATATATATATATATATATATATTTTCAAGAAAATACTTTTTTTTTCCTATGTTTTTTATGAGTCTTTCAAAATCTTGAGACAAATGGAAAACCAATTGTGAGATTTGATATTCGTAATTTCTATTTAAAATTAGTATGTGAACGATTTTACCAGTCATTCCTCAAATATCTCCATATGGCATGCGCTGAAGGGAGATTAATGATCTCGGCAAGAATCTCTTCAGAAATGGTGGTATTTGACCATAACACAACCATTAAAAATCATTAATATTTTAAATACCCCTTAACTCTTTAAAATGTTATAATTTAATGTGCTAGGACTTTTTTAGAAAGTCAATGTTGAATACCACCAATTCTTAAAAGTTTTAATTGCTACACCTCTACTTTTTAAATCTCTAAAAGTCTAAATTGAATTCAGTCTCAAGAGTAAAAAAAAAAATAATAATAAATTAATTAATTATAAAAAAAAAAATTATCCACTAAAATTTGTAAATTTTCAACATATTGAGACTTCCACCAATGTTAAAGAAAGATTGATGTCTTAGCAGAACTGGAAAAGATCCCATTTTTGACTCAAAAGTGAAAAGCCTGGTATTCGTCTTTCTACATTCTTCAGTTATATTCAAGAATCTAGACAAAGTATTACTTGTACATATTTCACTTTAGGATTGGTTTGTTTATAGCAGCATGATCAAAACTATTTCTGCTACATTTTGATCATCAGAAGCTTTTCACAGCGCAAAAAAAGGCATTTTGTGATGCTGTCACAGACTCACAATGCCAACAGTCATAAGAAACTGTGATAGAACTTTATATTAAGATTATGTTTGATACAGATTTTTTATAACTTATTTTTCTCCAAAATCATTTTTAACTACACATTCTACCAATAAAATAATTTTACGTATAAACCCATAACTTTTCCCTATTTTTTAACTACAAATCCTTCAAAAAAATAATTTATCACAAAATATATTCTCAAAAAATCTACATTAAACAGGTTCTAAAAGTCACCAACAAAGAATGCATTTTGTATTATAAAATTAGAACAATAACAGTGTAAAGTAACATGCAATCTAGTTATTTCCCTAACTGATATAAACATCATATTGATGATATGTTTACATTTTTTCTTAAACTTTGATCCGTCAATGGCATAATGTAGATGAGATTGATACTAGACTTTAAATGCAATCACTTGTACAAATGAAACGAGAACCTGTAGCACCAGCGTTATGCATCATGCCTAATCGCAACTGATCTTGCAACCCAATTAGAGTCTCACCTATTTCTCGAGTAAGAAGTCAAGCAAGCAACTTCCAACTTTTCGAGCCGTACACAACAGGCTCTAAGAGCAAGCTTGAAACCATTTGCTGATACGTTTTCATGGTTGACTAACTTTGCATCCTGAAGAAATGTCAAGTTCCCCATCACCATGGATAGGGGTGACATCCGAAGTATGACGACCAATTAAATTTATCTGCCATGGAGGATTTATATTGTAGGAATATAGTTAGAAACAAAGAATGCTATCGGATAAATTTATGCTGGAAATGAGATTCATTACTAGACTATACCTTTTAATATTGAACTGAGAACATGTTATACCTGTTTTATGCTTTGAGCCTAATCCCATCTGATCTTGCAACCCCTGGCTTTTAGGGTCTCGACTATTTCTCGAGAAAGTAGACGTCTAAGAGGAGCAAGCAATTTCAACTTTTTGAGCTGTGCCGAGCAGGCTCTAAGAGCAAGCTCGAAACCGTTTGCTGTTACATTATTAAGGTTGACTAACTTTGCATCCTGAAGGCATGTCAAGTTCCCCATCAGCATGCATAGGCTGACATCCGATATTTGACAGCCGCTTAAATTTATCTGCCACCATGAATTTATATTTGTAGTAATATATTAAGAAAAAAGAAAGTTACAAGACAAATTTATACCGGGTTGTACACAGATACAAAGAGATAATATTCAAGTTCTAAAAGAATAATAACACCAACAATGATTAATCATATCTCTGTAAACACCCCATCTCCTGCCATTATGTTCCACTGCCATTCCTAATCCCTATACTAATCCACAGCCGAGCCAAAGTGCATGAGGGAGTACACATTAAATAACCAGTGAACAAAACATTCTTTTATTACCACCAAAAGTACTCCCAAAACAATCTGCCACACATGTTGAACAGTGACTAGATCATATTACCAAAGGAATCACGAGTGCAACACCTCTCGAGTTGATAAGATCACATCCCAAGTGCGATTTTTATTACCTACGAATAAGCTATGTACTTGGATTCAGCTTCAATGAGAGGAAAACAGTTCCTTGTAAATGGGATGTTACATAAAAATCTCGAGATCATAATGATGGGAGGATGTCTTCTCCGTCTTGATGAAGCAAATCTTAAATGCGTGGGATTTTTAAAAAAAAACTAAATACGGCATTATAAATAGCCCTTGAAGTCATCTTAAACATCAATTTCCTACAATCAACCTCTTGTGTTTTTCCATTAGCACACTTGTTTCTATATGCCTAGTGTCTTTTTGGTTTGACAAGTGTATTGATTCTCTTTTATGAATTATCGGAATTTGATATCAGTACGTTCAAATCGATCCCGAGGTGTGTTATGCACTTGATAATTACTTGAGTCTTCCAACTTGAGAAACTGACTAGCTTGACCATTGCAAATCCGTCTAATAAAGTAGAAATTACTCAGTAACTACCAAGTTACTTTGGTACTAGAATATTCATCATTTCTATCCCCGAATAAAGAGGAGAGGAGTCATCTCATTGATGTTGGCTCTCCCAAGTATTGAGCAGTTAAAATTTTAAACCAAAATTAGAAAAACAGCTTGGAGTTGATTGACACTCTTTTATCCAAGTTTTTATTTAAAGCATCATAAGTGGGTTCAATACTAAAGACATTCTGGATAAACCTGGCAGTTCGAAGATTAAATCCCTCGAAAACTGGTTTATTACAGCATCTTTATTAGTCAAATAATCTATGATGCTCGGACTCGGGTATGGGTATCGGGTACAGGTACGTATCTAAGTGTCGGATCTTTTATTTTCTAAAATGTAGGATACGAGGACATGGCTAAAAAGAGTCCAAATTTCAGACA